>VZTL01038877.1:0-10876 GCA_013400535.1 Scopus umbretta
TTCAACAAGGAAACAATCAATCTGTGAAAAGTTTGCATATGCTAGCTGAAGCATTTCTGTGATAGGCAAACAGCTCCATTTTCACTTTTAAACTGTCCTACAGCTCAGGTGCTAGATAATTTTGGTGAAATCTGCTTTAGACAAATTTTAAAATCCTGCTAATATGCCTTTTCTTGACAGAAGTCTTAATTCATAGGTCAGAACGCTAGAATTAGAGCTTTAGATTTGAGCAGGGTTTTTAGAGACTGTTTTCATTCCCACCACAAAAGGCACTTTTAAGAGTATGTATTACTACCACTGAAAACCTGAAATTTCCTGTGGACTTCATGAAGCTGATTCTGACAGATTAGATAATAGCTTGCTACTAATCAGCCATAAAAAACCCCACAACACTATTTTATGGGTTTGGCTTCTGCCATTTCTTCTTTGATGAAACAATTCTTTGAGCATCAGGAGTGGCTGCTTGTTCTTTAAAGCAGAGAGCAATTTTTTTTTTCTTTTTGTTTAGTAGAGCACAGGGTTCTCATGTAAAATACCTAAGGCAAAATGTCTCTTTGACTAGGATAAACTTTTCTTTTCTAAGGTAGGCTTGACTCAGTGATTTGTAATTTCTCGAGGCATCAGACTGGCTATTTTATTCTAACTCAAACTCTCCCACTTTGAAATCAATCATAGCTCCATATAATAATTTGAATTAATACCTTAAAAAAACCCAACACACCCTTTCTTAAATGTAGAACAAAAGATAAAGCAACTTCTGACACTCAAGAAATAATATTTTTTCTATTCTCTAGCTAGTACAGAATTCATATTAAAAAAGAATTTTGCAAACAGCTAAATCTTTCACTCAGGTCCTAAATCAAAGACCCAAGAAACTGATGAGAATCTGCTGACTTCAGGCATCTCTGGATCAGAGTGCTCTGACTAGGGTGCTCAGCCCCATTTTTATTTTGCTCTTCTCAAGTTCTTAAGGAATGTGGCTGAAAAATTCACTGTAAATAAATTATCTTACCGAATGAACTGCCCCAGTTCCTGGTGGTTTGTTCATAGCTTTTAGATATTGGCAGATTTAATAAAAAACAGAATATGGCAGAACCTCAGACTGTCACTCCAGCATTTGACTTTTTTTGACTGGATGTCTGAAACTCCTTATCAGATCATCTAATAGGAAAGGGCTCTGTGGTGCATCCTTGGCACAAGTATTTAGCAGAGAATTCCTAGCCAAAGAAGGAAAATGAGCTACAATGGGTGACTTAAAGCCATCCCCACAGACCCCGAGCTCCTGGCTGTGCCATGAGCCTGGCAATGGCACCAGCATTTGTGACAGCCCATGTAGGCTACAAAGCTGCATGGACTCAAATTAATATCTCCAAATATTAATTTGGGAGTCATATATTGGTTTTAATCCCTGCATCTCTTAATCCCAGCATTCCTAGACAAAACACATAAGCAAAACCTTCAGCATATTGTTAGAATTTAGGAAATGAGTTAATAAGCAGAGAGAATGAAATTCCATAAGAAACTACAGGTGTGCAGTGGACCACAAAGGATGGGACGAGCTGGCATACAGAAAAGCTCTCTCCTGAATTTTTTGTGTTAAAAATTTTGTAAAACCTCTAATTATTACAGCACAAAACCTGCAATTCTAAAATCTAGAGTTTAATATCAGGCTTCTCAGATTTGCTTTTGTTCTTATGCCAAGCAGATGTATTTGCTATGTATTTGCCATTTGCTTTCTCTGCAACAGTGGAACAGCACAACCAAAAAAAAAAAATCCAACCAGAAGATGACAGAAAAGATCCTGTGTGTCATTAGAATAGTAAAATTCATTGCAGCTGCAGAAATCTATATAATCTGAGCCCATCTGCAAGTGTAGAGAATGCGCAGAGAAAAAAAAAAACCCAAACCCAACTCTTTTGGCTCAAAGCCAGGTTGCACAACATGTAAATTAGGTAGTTCTCACAGACCTATTCCTAAAGCTTACTGCTGCCTTATCAGGTACCTCCTTAAGATTTATGGATAATGGATGCAAGTTAATGCAATTTACAATTTTTTCTTGCCTCACTCCAATTACATGAATCCAGCAAAGCCCATAAGCACAAGGGAACTGGACTTATAAAGCATAATTTAAAAGCGGAGTTAGGATTTTTCCTGTAATGAAGCTACTGTCGTCTTCCTCCAAAACGCAGCTAAAATGAACATGAAGCCTCTTTTATAGTGCAGAAGATTCTGCACTTGCAATGCCTATAGTTCTAAGTGGGATATGTGGGAGAAACTTAGTGTGATGAAGAGCTTCCCACTGTCCCATATCCAGTATCTTGTCCAAATGAGCAGAATCAGATATAAAGGTGTATTCTTGCAAAAGAGGAAAACACAAAAATAAACCCTCAAGGAAAGACACAAAAAGTAGACAAAGGTCCTGGCCAAGAAGTTCTGGATCCAATTAACTCAATGAAAATTCAATATCTTTTCATAAGTCTTCATTATCTCCTTTGATCACGATCTGCCTTTTTATGAACCATTCTAAACCTTAAAGGGTAGGTTATCATCAACGTCACATTAAAGAATCACTGTTCCCTTTCCACCTCACACTCCTACTTTTGAAACCATAGGAATATAATGAACCTCTTAAAATGTATATAGTCAAAGGTAAAATGTTGACAGCTGTGATGAGAAGAATGAATTTCCCTTTATCTAAAAGTCATGCTTTTTAAGCCATATATATCTAAGGGGAATACAAGTGTTGAATTTCTTCCTTGATGCAGTATTCATATAAAAGCAGCAATTTAAATAGCCATGGTCAATGCTAGTGAGAACTGTAGTGCAATATCGACAAAGTTCCAACAATTCTTCCATAGGGCTCTGATCACTCCAAGTGATCTTCAAACACAATTCAGTAGGGACATGTCAGTAGCGATAAAATTCAAATGAAAAGAAAAAAAGGATAAGAAAAAAATGCTCTTTAAAAAAAAAAATAAATTCTGCTAATGCTGGCCAACACACAAGGACCTCATTTCCAAAGATAAACTGAGTGATCCCTATTGACTGCGGCCATTCCCAACGATTACATCATCTTGGTCTGCATTCAAGTCATATCAAGACATTCCAACAATTTGAATGGGCATTGAACTTAGTGCCTGAATTCCCATTGTCTAAATTGGGATAGATTAGCTATCTTACTTCATTAAGTTGCTAGGAGTATAGTTTCATAAATGCCTATCATCATTTTAAAAAAAATAAGCTTTTAGGAATACCAAAGCGACACAAGCATTTGGTTAGATAACTACAGGCCTAAGTTTAAAGTGAAACAGTTCAGAATGAGACTCCAGAACTCGCTTTTGTATCAAAATTTTCCATCTTTTTAGAAGTTTGTGACATTCCAGCACTCCCTTTGCCGCAAAATCAGCCCTGAGCTGATTGCCCAGAGAGTGAGCACTCCTTTCGTTCCCATATACATTAACAATTGTAATACTGACATCACTACGTTTCAGTACAAACTATCTCCTGTGAAGCTGACTCAAGCAAACATTCACACAAATTCCATTCACGTTCACTGCATATAGCACTCATGACAACACCACACTGTATTTTATGATATTTTGGTTTCAACCCTGTGGCTCTCAAAATTGCATGGTTTATTACGTGCTGACAGGCAGTTGATGCTATGGAAAACACAAGTCAAATGCCAGATTATGTTTAAGAGAGGCTGAAAACTGGTAGATAACACAGGTGAAATTCTGTTAACACAAGGTGTGAGCTGGCCTGCAGAGTTAATGCAAGAACAGATTTCTCCACTTTGTAAATTCAATTCCCACTGTTGTTAATGAGAACAGTGCATTTAATTTTCTTTGCACCATTATCAACAATCTGGTATCACAAACATGGCCAAATTAAATGCTTCCTACCCTGAATGATGACTTATCAAGTACACAAAAACATATCTGTGATATGAGACTAGCTTAAGTGCTGTGGTAAATAACACAACAATATTTTAAAAGGGTAAATTAAACAGGAATTGTTAAAGAAATTGTGGTTCAGTGGCACAAACTGAAATATAACGTAGATATGCTCAACTTATAAATTCCTGAGCTACACAAGCTGATATCTATTATATCTGTGCTTTAAAATAAACGTCACAAATTGCTATGGAGGCCAAGAAGATTTCTGAAAGTTTCCAGAAACAGTTCTAATTTTGGCAAGAAGTCAGATAACTTTCTTTGCAAGATTATTATCCATCATCATACATGAAATCCTAAATGGCATGCATTCTCAGAAATAATGATTCAATATTAAATATTTCATTTACATACTGAATTACCTGGGAGAATTCTATATGATTGTCAAAGATTATTAATCATATCAAGTTGATTAATTTTAATGTGAAACTTAACAATTTTGGACAGCGCTTCTATTTTAACACAGTGCTACTGACTAAACTCTGTCCTCCACACCATAAAAATAATATTGATGGAGAAAAATTCAGGGATCAACATGTATAAGACTGAAGAAATTCATGACCCAGCACCAAATGAGTAGTCATTCAGGAATTTTGATACCACCAATACCAAGGAAGTGTAGAATCATAGAATCGAAACCCAGGTAAAACAGAACATGGCTTTACTTGCCTGAAAGAAAAGGCTTTTTTGGTTTTTTTCGATATGGACACATTAAATCTTTCAAGCAAGACCTCAAACTCTATCTTGACTATATTTTTGAGACATGACTGATTTGTGTGATTAGGCTTGATAGTCTCACTTCAAAGCTTGATGTAAAAAGCAACAAGGATTTGCTGGGCTTATTTCTCTCCTTTTGGAGCTTCTAAAAGTGGGTGGAGAAGAGTATTGTTGGCGGTTTGTTGAGACATTCTTCTATTTCTCATTATTAGAGGTAATTGGTAATAGTACTTTTTAATGTAAATTACTCCCTTTGCTATTTATTATGTGGTGTCATTATGATGATTATTGCTGTTGTGTTTAGATACCTAATCAGTACTAATATTATCAGCATAACGGTGACTGGGAGAGGAACTAAAACTCCCATTTGGTGAATTAAACTACAAGAAGGAGCAACCTCTGTTCCTCAATCATTCCAAGATGTCAGTGTCAATCAAGCACTGCCTTACAGTTCAGCATCTGCTGGAAATATTTTCCCTTTCCACTTAAGCTCAGCTGCAGCTCAACTACACCATATGTGAATTTTTATATTTTTCTCATTTGCATTCAAGAAATATTTCATGTATAAAATTAAAATTATTAAGACTCTTTCCAGTTTCATAAGGGTTATTTTAGGGATAACAGTCAGTCCCTAGTGGCTTGGACTGGATTCGAATCAGTGACGTAAATAAAAGATATTCTGTAATTTGTTACAATCTCCTGAGCCAAGCACAATGATGTTTTACATGTTCATATCAAGGAAAAGCATGTAATTTGATCAAGCTGCAAATGCAAACTTCTTGGCAGAGCCTGAGGGAAAGCAATGACAAAATGGATAGGCAGGTTGTCAAGAGAAGTGAAGGTACTCTCAACTGCACACTTTTAAAGAAAATCCTGCAGTGGAGGGGCTGAAAATGTTGTTTACAACAGTGCCCATGGCTATCCTGGAGCTAAAGGATTAGTTTATGAACTGCAGACATGCTATTATTAAATGAACTCAGATAAGAGTTAAATTCATTCATTTACTTAACTCTATTGTTGGCAGTGGAGCAAATCCTCAGTGATATAAATTGGAATTGAAGCTACGACAATTTCTAGCATGAGTGTCTGACCCTGGAAGTATTTATTTTGCTTGAAAAAGTAAAGACAGTTTATATGTAAATGAGATGCAGCTTTCCAGCTCTGTATAATTTGTCAATATGGATGTTAATTTCACAAAGACTGAGCAATCTCTATTCTAGAATAATAACGGGACTTGATCCCCCCAACCCTTACTTGTAGCAGTAATCTTATTATGGTGGTGGAACTAGAGGAACAAATTAAAGGCTACACTCATGAACATTTTCAGGTGAACGTGTATCATACGATACTTTCTTTTATATAATTTCTTTGATGCGTTTCCTTGTCTCTTTCAACATAATGAGTGATGCTAAGAGCTAAAATGAAATGGTAGGGCATCTATTAAAAGTCAGCTTTTTGATGGATTCTCAGGAAGTAGTATTTTTTGCAATTGGATCTGGATGTAGGTAAAAATATGATTTTATAGGGCAAATCTGATACCAAAACTACTGCTACCCTTTCTCCTCTTCATTATAAAAGGTTTTATACCTGAATGCAGAAAACA
This sequence comes from Scopus umbretta, assembly GCA_013400535.1. Taxonomy (NCBI): domain Eukaryota; kingdom Metazoa; phylum Chordata; class Aves; order Pelecaniformes; family Scopidae; genus Scopus; species Scopus umbretta. Next base: position 6,277 of record VZTL01038877.1, read on the forward strand.
TTATGGAGCTTAAAACTGTCACATGAAGTGTTTCTTTGGAAAATTTCCCCTCCTGGGAGTTTCAGGTATAGATCCAGATTCTCTGATTTATTCCCAGTCTTGATAGCACTGGCCTCAATCTGCAGACTCTGCTTTTAAGGTTTTGAAAAGATCCTTAAAGCATCTTTAAAGGCGAGAGTGCTAAATCCATTTCAAGGTGTGTCATAAGATCATAATACAGGCTACAGACATAATATATTTTTCAAAAAGGACACATTTCTCAGGCACAACACTGAATTAAATCACTTCACTTGAGAACTACCAAGAGAAAAATATCAGGTGCAGATTTTGAATAACAGCATATTTCATATCCATTTTCATTTCACCTTCTCCTTAAAGCATTTGTATTTATTTTGTTTTCATTCTCTTCTGACCTAATTAGCATTGACTTCAGGATTTTCAGTCGACTAATAAACAGATCCATCCTGATTGTAACCTAGATATTGTACTGGTTTAGCCCCTGTTGACAACCAAGCACCACACGGCCACTCGCTCATCCTCCCCCCCGGTGGGATGGGAAGAGAATCGGGAGGGCAAACCTAAGGAAATTTGTGGGTTGAGATAAGAACAGTTTAATAATTGGAATAAAATAATGATGATGATGATGATGATGATGATAAACATTGTAATGAAAAGGAGTACAACGAGAGGGAGGGGAAAAAAACCCAGGAAGGAAAAAAAAAAAACCCTAGTGATGCTGCTGCTCACCACTCATGAACTGACACCCAGCCAGGCCCCAAGCAGCAATCGCTGCCCCCCGGCCACCTCCCCCCAGTTTCTATACTGAGCGTGACGCCATATGGTATGGAATAGCCCTGTGGCCAGTTGGGGTCAGCTGTCCTGGCTGTGTTCCCTCCCAGCTTCTTGTGCCCCTGGCAGAGCACGGGAAGCTGAAAAGTCCTTGACTGGTGTAAGCACTACTGAGCAACAACTAAAAACATCAGCATGCTATCAACATTATTCTCATCCTAAATCCAAAACACAGCACTATGCTAGCTATTAGGAAGAAAATTAACTCTATCCCAGCCAAAACCAGGACACGTGTTGTGAGACCGTTTTTTCATTTTCTAATAATTTTCTAATTATCTTTCTCCAAATCATTCTGTTTGTAACGAAGTTTCTAATAAAAAAAGATGCATACTTTTGTGTGATACATGCATGCTGTGATACAAGTTTTAATTATCTAGAACTCATCTCAAAATAAAGCTTAGAAGCATCTGTTCTGTTTTAATAATTATTCTAAGCCTCTGTGTTTGGGGCACTAATTTGATTGGTGAATTAGTTGGCTTACTTAAACACACAGTCTTGTTTGATTTTGCTTTCTTTTGTTTATTCCAAGTTATTTGCTAATATGCCAATATTATTTCTGTCCTTTTTGGGTCTATGAGTCATTCTTTCATTCATTCTTTATATCCCTTCCTCTTTCCTTTCTTATTTCCTGTTGTCTGCTAGATACAATCTCTCCACACCTGCAGAAAACAGTGGACATTACTCAGGAACATAACAAAAGCACATGGTGAGGCTTGACTCCTATTTCCTAAAATGCAAGGGATGTCACTGGAATTTTCGCCTGTACTTAAAAATAAGAAAGTGCCAAAAGACCCAAGCACTTTTCAGACCGGGATGATTAGAAAAGGGTAACCTAGAGATCACAGCAGTAATAACATTTACCTGGACTCAAAAGTCAGTTGCCATATTAAAACCAAAGGAGCTCATTAGTTGGCACTGGATGCAGAATGGTCAACTTGTATCATACTGACAATATTAAAAAATGGAAAAAAAATCACATTCCAGAAAAATTTATTTTTCATACTCCTAACGTCACTTAAGTATGTGTAAGGTCACCTACCAACACTAAGACAGATAGAGTAAATTAAGTATCTGCCAACCCCATATGGTTGCTTGAAATATCTACAGAGCATAAAGCCAGAATACAGGATGACGTATCAACTTTTTTCTAACACATTTTCCTTGGCAGTGACTACTGTCATTGTCAGAAACAGGCTATAGGGCTAAGTAGATTTTTAGTCTGACTTTGTACAGCAGTTCTTGTCCAACAAAACCGAAAGTCCTACATGCCATATCACAGAGCACTGCCAAAAGAACATCATTGATGTTCAAATGTCATCTATGAACCTTATTTAGGAAACTAGCTTTATGTAGGATAACACATACCACATAAGCCTGCTTAGTCCTATTGGAACTTGAACACATTTTAAACAACTAAATACAAGCTTCATTGCTCTATTGCTATTTTTAGTAAGGATGAATTTCAGCATGGCCTTAACTGTTTACCTGAATCCGGCCCCGTACTTATTTACTTCTAATGTTCGTACTTACATCCCCCATAAACAGCCTTGTGCCTTCAAAAACTATAAAACATGAAGCATATAATCCAACATCAGTTGCCTACCTCACTGGCACAAACAGTGTTAAATCAAGCTCAAAAGCCCAAAGGCAGTTTTAAATAAATAAATAAATAAATACGTAAATAAAATCTTTGTTTCTTTTCACTTAAAAAGGTGAGTTGCCCAGGGAAAAATCTTCCCTTTTCAGCCCCCTCTCCCATTGCCTTCCTTTCACTCCACAAATAAATAAGTAGCACTTATTTTCTCCAGTTTGCTGCACACCTCTCCGGGAGACTCCTTTTACATATGGAGCCGCAGGGTTGCAGAATTTGGAACCGGGATTTATGAGCTATGTTCTCTTTGACTAGGAAAATGTTAATAGCTTTTAAAAAAATAAGGGAACGCGAGTATCTTATCAAAGACAATGTAGCTAGAACTTCCACGAGCCATGCCTGTGCAAAAACATTATTAGGGTATAAAATCAGAATTCTGTAGATCATTAAATAAGGCTATTTTTTTCTTCTTAATTTACTATTCATTAAGTGCAATTTTATTTCTTTAAAGACTTACTATAATGCTGTCTTAGCAGGCAGCACGTGCCAAATTTGTGGTCTTCTCTTGTGTAGGTGTAGGCCATGGGACCACACAACATATATTTTGCAGTCACACTTACAATTTGCAAGTTGCCAGATCTCTGCACCATTATTATTCCTGCTATCGTTTCAGAATAATTTTATGAGCCGAGATGCTTTTTTTTTTTAATCACCAGGAAAAAGAGCCAGACTATATACCAAAAGCAACATTCACATTTTCCAAGACAGAAGTTTCACAGAATGCAGATAAAGGTGTGCTTGATGTTTCCAAAATGCCTATGTTCCTTTGATAATCAAGTTTCAGTACCAACTGACTGGGAAATGAAAATTAAAAGCCCAATGCTTCTAAAAAGACTTTAAAAAATATATTTGTTGGCCAAAGATACACTTTAGAAAAACTCTATCTTACTAAATTTTCCAGTGAATGAAAAAAAATATATACCCTGCCTGCCCTGTCAGGTTATCAGGCAATTAAGTTATCCCATTCTCCAATAAATGTGAATTACTCAGAAAGAAGAAAAATAATGAAGGAAAAAATTCCTTGGATTATACCACGCATTCCACCAACATAAAGCTATTTGATCATCACGTAAGGAAGTGGAGCACAAAATAATGACACACACAGATAAAAATAAAAGAAATATGGATACAATTTAATTGGCAGTGCTGAGGTTTTTACTTGTGTTAGAAATCTTTACAAGAAAGTGACTAACATCTGTTTTTCGTAGACGGATATGGAAGTGGCTAATAGGGTCTAAGCATTATTACTTTTATACAGATGTCTCTCTGCTTTTCCAAAAAATAACATCAAGTCAAATGTTGCCCAGTTTGACTGCAGATACTGAAATGTTATTTCCATCTTTGATTTCTGAGAAGAGCCCAAAGTAGATATCATATGCCGTACATACATAAGACTGGATGTCAGCACTGCAATCCCCTTTTCTCCCTCTTCTCAAAGTCAGTTTGCCTAAATTTCTTTAAGTGTCAGATTTTTCAGTTGATTCCATTGATTTATCTTTTTTCTTAAGTAAACACTGACCTTTCCTTCTATGTGCAACTTTTCTCTCAAGGTGTTTTAACATAGCCCTTTATCCTTGGAAAGTAAACCTGTTAATTTTAGCCAGAACCAGACAACCTGGCATTTCCAAATTAATGATCTAATCAAACAGGCCTATAATGCTAAAACTGTGATGACACATAACTTGGTCATTAGTCTAGCTGTTTGCATTTTGCTTGCATTTCTTCTGCCAGGCATTTCAGACCAAGTTAAGATGCAGACAGCTCTCCCAGTCTGAATAATAGCAGTCAGTTCTGTGTTTGGGTAGGGGATACATGAAGAAAACCCAAACTGCATCAGGAAATGGAAGGCTGGTCTTTTAAAATGCTGCTGTTTGGAGAGAGCTAAAATTGTAATTCCAGCAGTAAATTTGCATGGACACACTTTAAATAGTACTGTGCACCTGCACGGGCTTTTACTGTTGTTGTGGATTAACCCCAGCCAGCAGCTAAGCACCACACAGCCGCTCGCTCACTCCCTCCTGGTGGAATAGGGCGGAGAATCAGAAGAGTAAAAGTGAGAAAACACGTGAGTTAAGACAAAGACAGTTTAACAAGGAAAGC
>VZTL01038880.1:2105-15889 GCA_013400535.1 Scopus umbretta
CAGACACTCAGCCTTGTATAATGGAATAATCCCTACGATCACAGTTATTCAGCTTTGGCAACTCTTTAATCTAAGTACTGTTTTTATACAGATCCTTATACCTAACTTATCCTATACAATGCTTTGGGACCTGAGGCATCTAACTCAGAGCAGTGGATTTCAAACCACAGGCTGCCAGTTTTCTCTCCAATCAGGAACACCTGGAAGAGAACGAAAATGTGAAACTTTACCACTTGATTCTCTTAAAAGTGCTTGAAACACAAAACCCTTCCTCTTGGTCCATTAAAGGAGAGGAAAATAACTGTTCTTGTTCAATGCCAAATAATAATTGAAAAGAGGTTGTGCATCCTTTTTCTTAGGTAGCATAATTTGAAACACATATCACAGCTTTACAAAAAAAGTTTTAAATTAGGAGAAAGGAAATTGTTTCATTGAAATATCTATTTCAGAGTGTGTCCATTAAAAAGGCAGAAAGAGATTGTGACAGTTTTTATGCCAGCATGGAAATATATCACAATCATTGGAATTAATTTAAACTCCATCCTTCATTATAAAGAGTGGCCAACCATGCCTGCCTTTTGCCATATTCATAATTTCACAATGCTTACAGATTGCCTTAATGCAACTGTGTGGAAATTATGAAATATGACAAGAGAGATGGGATTCATTGTCTTGGTAAAAAGGAGACCATTCAATGTAGGTATGTCAATCAGATTATGTAACAGTGAAAGAACAATTTATTTTCTGCCTAGGAAGGATGGCAGCATAAGTCTCTAGAAATTTAGTAGGCACTTGACTTGACAGCATCAGGATTTCCTGCTCACAAAAATGTAATGAACAGAAGAAAGACAGTGATAACGTCAATCACAAACAATGACCTTGATATAATTTCAACATGTCATTGGCAGCGCACTGTAAAATGCAGCAGGCTTGAAATAATTGAATAGTTCTCAGAAACTCAAACTAATAAACTAAATGGTTGTTAGAGGAAAACAAAAGAGTATTTACAGCTGCTTTTTTCCTGATAAAAGCTGCTTGCCTTAAAAGACTGAGATTGTTTGTCTTCTTTTTACTTAATGGCTTACTTAAAAGACTAGCACAAACAAAAAGAACATCTGAAAATGAAGACCATACAAAGAAAAATGCTATAATGATGTTATTCGCTAAATTTGGATTCAAAAGGATGAATCCCGGAATTGTAAAATCCTTCTGAAAGTTCATTCTTTTTTTCCAGTACAAAAAGTCTTTTCACAAGTTATTATTATAATTATATTTTTAAAAGAACAAGAAAAATGATAAAAATTAGGAATTTAAGACATCAGGAGAGATTAGTTAGAGATACAGACCAATGTCTCACAGTTTCACAGTTCAATTTTTTTGAGTACCGCTTGTTTAGAATTTTACATTTCAAAAAATTTACGCAGACAAGCTTTATGTTGACCTTTGAAGTCACCAAGGTTTTTCCAATAGTTCAGCTTGTTCTTCATCTTTACTTTTGAAGACTGAAACCTTTTCCTGCCTGTAATACATCCAGGACTAGTTTGGCAAATGGGAATTTTGACTTATGTTCTTATGAATGTGCATGTGGTTTTGTTTCTCTAACACCATTATTATTTCCTCAATTCCAGTGCTTTCAAAAAAAAAAATTTTTTTTTTGCAGTGTACAACATTCACTGGCTAGTACTGAGTTTTAAAGAATGTCAAGAGAGGATTCTTTTCACCTCTCTTGTGGGAAACTCAGAAACTGAAGCAAACAGAAAGTGATATGCTTATGAAACTTATTAGGGACTAAGGTGGATTTTCCATCCTTGAAGCTGTTTGAAATTTGTTGGTTGAGATGACCGCTGGAGTCCTGTTCAAACTTCACTTATTGTAATATTCTATGATTTTTTTCCTAAAGGAGGAAAACATTGAAAAATATATTTTTCCATCTTAGGCTGGAGCAAGCTCTGGAGACTATGCAAACCTCATTAGATGACAAATAAGGCTTTTCCATCAGCTTCTTACTTATCAGCATGTCCTAGTGGCATGCAACTCTCCCTGTCCCTTTCACTGGGAGTCTCGATTCTTAATTTGGCCTATAATATGGCCTATATAATATATAATAGGTAGGCCTATAGCCCTACCTCACATAGTTTTGATGAGGATGAACATACTGCAGGTTATGAGGTAACATGGCAATAAGGTTAGCTCAATAACTGTAGTAAATCTATGACATATGCTGAGTTGTTACAATAACATGGACATCTTCCCAGCAATGGGCTTCACTTCCTTCACCTGTCTGAAGGCAGAATCACGATTTGACTACTGCGAAAAGATAAATAGATTATCTTGGTTTTCAGTCATGTGAAATGATTAAAGACAGTTTCTTCAAACAATTCTCCTTTGCTCAGTCAAAGGCACATAGCAGTGTGAAATAGGGTAGCATAAGGCTTATGAGTTTTATGATGAAAACTTCCTAAACTCAATGTGGAGACTTACCCAGCTGCCTAGGCCATCCTTTACAACCTACACCTCAGTCAGTCTGTTCTTCCCAAACAGGTTTATAGGCTAATTCTCTTATCTTCCCTCCAGGAGGAGTCTATTAGGTCTTTAATATTCTTTTTGTGTTACGTCTTGACCAGCTGTATTACTTTCCCTAGTACCTGGTAAAAAAAGCTTTACAATGAAGTTCAACCTCTGGTTCTCTTTCTCTCTTGGAACTGTTATCTTATGACTATAATTTTTCTTCTTTTTGTTTGCTTTAGAGTTCCTTTGTTTTGACATTCATGTGACAGAATAATATCAAGCGATGGACTAAATTCAGTTATACATTTTATTCATAGAAATGATATAGATATAAGACTCTAGTCTGCAATTGTTTCCTGGGTGATGAGAGAGCATGCTGTGGTTAAAACCTAATGCACTGATAAATAAATTGCAACTGTCATACTTTGATGCCATGCAGATATTGGCAGCATCTTCCAAAAGTGAGAGTAAGGCTATTTTCAACAAGATATTGAAGGAGGAGAGGTTTAGAGGATCACTGCAAATCAGGGAGAAAAAATTCCAATTGATTCAGTGATTCAAGTATAGAGTGTATGATAACAGAGTGTATATTATAGGCACTTCAATCAGATAATCAGCCTTTACGTCAAAGCGCAGAAGATACTAAAAACTCACATCAAGCCCAGAATTTCTAAAGGTAGACAGTAAAGCTGAGAAAATGGTGATGTTGCACAAAGGATAGTGAGACAGGATTACACTGCAGAGACACTGATTAGTGGGATCCATGGTTGATGACATATGTCCACTCTAACAGTGCAAGTTATTTCTGAAGAAAAATAAAAACATAAGAGGGGAGAGGAGGGGGAGGGACAGAAAGAGAGAACAGAAGAGGGAGACTTCTTCCCTGTGCCCAGCCGAAGAGTAGAGATGGAATCCCAGGTGACTGTCCTCCTCTGGGGAGGCAGTGGCTGGGCTGTCGAGTGCAGCAGGTGGTAAGGATGAAGATGACGAGGATAATGATGATTTCTGTCATGTTTTTTCCCCTAGCACTATATACTTTTCATTATGAGCCACTCATACTGCCTATGGTGCTATTAGCGCTGACTATAGAATAATTGGGTACAATAATTGGGTGCTTGTTAAACTTCTGGGCACATAAATTATTGGACAATATTAATTTAATATTTAAATTACTGCTTTATACTTTGTTATTCAATACATTTATATTTCTCCAATATGAGCTAAGGTCTACAAAACAAGAGGTAAGGAGTGAGGAAATAGAGGAGTAAAGTGGTAGTTGCTTCCCATGAGAACTTACCCTGACAACACTATTGGGGTTTTTAGGTGCAGGGTCACGAGGACAGTGCAAGAATAATAGCAGAAATGTATCACTACTGAGGCTCTCAGAAACATGCGTGAAGGGGTACAGAGCTGAGAACAGCATAAGGCACTCTGCAATAGTAAGTGCCATTTTGTTTCATGTATTTTTTACGTGCTTATTTTGGAAAGATCAGCTAAGTCAATAAACATTCCTATTCCAATTTTACCTAGACTTTAAAAAGTGACTTTATCGCTTAACAGCCATCATTAGCAGCTCCTCTAAATGGCTGTTTCAGCCCCAGGTGAATGCACGACCTCATATTTGCTATGGCATCTTTAAAAAAAATTACAAATTACTGCCACAGCATTTTTTGATGAGTTGTTTTAATTAGTTATTTCCTATTGTCCATATCTCTGTTTGCTGTAACCTGTTGCTGTTGGGTTTTTTCCTAGACTTAGAAGGTCCTTAAGGCAAGGAATATGTTTTTACTGTATATTTGCAGAGTACAAACACACCCTGGAAAGCAAGCAGTACCACAAGCAAATAACAAATAACAGCATAAAATATTTGACTTTTTCTCACACCGTGTCTGAAAGTTAATGCAAGGCAGTCCAATTTTACATGGTTGAGTATGTCCCCTACCTAAGCATCTCAGTCTTTTCAGCCATTATATACACTCTTCATTACAATGAGTCATGAATGAGCACTGGTGAGACTGGTGGGTCTGCTCTGCACGGTGCAAGAGCAGGGTGCTTCACCAAAGCATGAGAAATGCCTCTGAATTTTTTCTGGGCCATTATTTGGTCATGTCAAATAATCTCAGATGAAAACTGTGGTCAGTAGACACACTAGCTTTTGTAAGAGGCACATTGCTAAAAAACACTGGGAAAATGGTATTTTTAAGAAAAAAAAATACTTTAAGTTCTCCCTCAGATTCCTCTTGAAAGGGATGCGATTTCTGTATAACTTGTCATTCCATACCAGAGCTGAAATGTTGAATATGGTGACTTACTTTCACAGAAAGGTGACCTTTCATGCCAAGATTTTTAAAGCATTTGACATTTGGAAAAGAATGAGGTTCTAGAGGAAAGTGGTGCAAGTGGCCACAAAATGAGTATTTGTTAAAAGGTTTTACCTTAATGGACTGTAATGAATGTAAAGATATGCAAAACTATTAGGTGAATGAATCCAGATGAGATAAATTAGAATAAATTAAAATATTGCTCAACAATATAATTAACCTTTCAAACTGCAAAAGAGTATCAGTTCATTTGATAATGTCTGACTCTAGCCCTGAAAAACAGCAAGGGTCAAATTTTACTCTCAATTAAAATTTTGCAAATTTCATAAATTTGGAGGAGTTCCTCTGACTTAGCAGAGTCCATATAGAAACTGGTGTAGGAGTCTCACTCACCCTGTTTCTTCCCTGAATTCCTTCTAGTGCAGTCTCTATAACCCCAGAAACAGCCCACACCTTCCTGTTTATGCTTTTTTTCTCAAAACCCAGTTATTTAAAAGCCTAATCATTTTCTGAGCTGGTTGTTGCTACCGGTAACAAAATTGTATGTTTGCTGTGCATAAAAGCAGAAAAGCCAAACCTAACCTTCTTTCATAACTAGTTCTTTAGACAGAAAAAACAGACTTGCACCCTATAATCAGGGCTGAATATTATATAAAGACTAAGTACCTCCACAAAGTAAGGAAGAGGAAATGAATGGGACACTCTAGAGAATTTAATCTCCAAAGATCCTATAGCACTTTTATATATAAAAATTGTTTTTTTCAAAGCACCATAAGAGGGCTCATCTGATGAGTCTCATGGGGAGAATTCAGATGTATACGTATCTCTGTATGGGGCTGGGGGGGAGGAAGATGTGCATTATCTTCAAAACTGTGTGTTAAAGTAATTAGTTGCTAAATCATATTAAGCTCACAAAATGCTGTAGCTCAGGTTTTCTGTGATGTTGTCCCTTGATCTCCCTTTACATCTGCATTTGGGTGCAGTCTGCCCCATGACCCTCAAATTCCCCTAGGCTAGAACCTTGTTACTCTCTTCCATTCCTCTGCACTGGAATTTTTTTCCACTTTGTTCTCTGGCTCTTGCAATCTTTCCCCTGTGAGGGATATATCACTTCGCTGTAGTCAAGTTAGGCTTCTTCCTCTTCTTCCCATCTGGGGCACTAGCAATTAGAGCCTTGCAAGCCTGAAGAAGCCCTGTTCACTGCACCTGAGCTTTGTGCCACAGTGTCCCAAGCAGCAAATGTAAGGTAAGTTGTATTCAGTGCTTGCAGCCCAAAGATGGCATGTGCTTCTTGCAGGAGGTGCCTGCAGGATTTGCCTATTAATCAAATTCCAGCCAGGCTCTATTGATCCCTGGCAACTTCAACATCTTGTGAGTTTAGAAAGTTTCTGGTGAAAACAGGAAGACAACTGACAGCAGACTTCTCCTGTAGAGAGACATTTAAAATTCCTGCTCCAAAACTAGGAATGATCTGTTAAGGAATAGCAAGATTTCTTCATTCACAGTATCACAGACTTGGTTGGGTTGGCAGGGGCCTCTAAAGATCACCTAATACAAGCCCACTGCTCAAGCAGGATCAGCTAGAGTAGTTTGTCCAGAATTGTGTCCAGCTGTGCTTCGAGAATGGAGACTCTACATCTCTCACAGTAAATATATATTTTCATGTGTTCAGATGGAGTTTCTTGTTTCAGTTTTGTGCCCATTTGTTTCTTTTCCTGTGAGTGGAAGGCAGTGAGAATTTGGCGCTCTCTTCTTCATTGCCTCCCATCAGATGTGTATACACATGGATAAGATCTATCCTGAGCCTTATCTTTTCCCAGCTGAATAGTCCCAGCTTTCTCAGCCTCTCCTGAATGCAAGATACTCCCTTAATCATATTAGTGGCCTTTCTTTGGACTCGCTTCAGTAAGTCCATGTCTCTCTTGTATTGCGGAGCCCAGGACTAGACGTGGCACTCCAAATGTGTCTCACCAGTGCTGAAAAGAGAAAGATCACCTCCCTCCACCTGCTGGCAACACACCTTCTAATGCAGCCCAGAATGCTGTTGACCATCTTCCTGCAGGGGCACATTGCTGGCTCTTGGTCAGCTTGTTGTCCACCAGGATGCCCAGGTCCTTCTTTGCAAAGCTGCTTCCCAGCCTGTCAGCCCTCAGCCTGTTCTGGTGCCTGGGATTACTCCTCCCCATATGCAGGACTTTGCATTTCCTTTTACTGAACTTCACAAGATTCCTGTCAGCCCATTTCTTTCTCCTGTTCAGGTCCCTCTGAATAGCAACACATCCAACTGGTGTATCGGCTACTCCTCCCAGTTTTGTTTTTTGTGTATTGTTAGGAGCCAAACAGGAAGCTTCTCTATCAGAAATAGCCAGACTATGTTAGGTGACACTTGGAAGGAAAGGGTCATCCAGAAGCAGAAAGACAGCATGGAAAACTTCCACCTTAACCATTAAAAGTCTGCAAAGTTTTAACCAGATGAAAGTACAACAGGAAGCATCAGGGTCACCTTTATTACCATTAAAGCTGTCAGCTTCATTTGTCATCTCCTGATCACTGCCACCAGCAGAGGCAGCTAAGCCAGAGCTCAGCACACCACCACATTGTGTTCCACCAGTCACTTATTACTGAGCCTGAATAAAAAGGCAATGTCATAGTCAAAATGTGCAGCATCTTGGAACAGATAGTCTTTTTGTCCAGACATTTCTTATCTTTGATGGTTTTCCCTCTTTTCTCACTATCTATTTTTTGCCATAGTAGGCAACAAGACATCTGAAAATTTAATGTAATATTATGACAAGCCACGTACAGAGAGCCCCAAAATATTAAAAGGACACATTCATTCACACTCATCAGCTCTGCCTTGCTAATTTTAAGTCTTCAATCAATGAGGTAATTTATCCCTCCCTGTAGAGGCTGTTCTAACAAGAATCTTTTATGCCTCTGTGTTCAGATAGATGGGCAATGAGGGTATTTGTAATGAAAGGTGGATGTACTTCATCCAGCAGTTGAGTTTTGAACAAAACACACCAGAATTTGAAGAAGATGGGCCAGAAACTTAAAGAAGTGCTGATTTGGCTTTGAGATGTGGCTTAAAATGGAGTAATGGCACTACAGCTGATCAGACTTCTTTCTTCCACATTACTGCCTCATGTTGGAGTAGAAGCCCAGGATACATCTTTTTGAAGCACAGTCAAAGACAGGTCAGAACATTTTCATCAAAATGCTTGAAGTTTATTATATATTAAAGAGAAAACTCGTATTTTGCTGTTGGACATGCAATCCCTGCAAACAAACAAACAAAAAACAGATTGAATTTTAAGTTACTCTTCACCAGCTCCTGAATAGACTCTTAAAATCTGCTGGTGAACATCAAAGGAGAAATTAATTTGTTATTCTCCACAAGTACGGCGGCTGGGGCTGGTGTTTTGCAAAGGAGTCACAGCTGAAGCATAGCAAATTTTGAGAAAATTGTGACTCTCTTACACGGCTCTGATTATTTGTGTTTGTGTGCATATGCATGCTGCTTCTGCTCTCCATCAGCTGGTCTGAGAGTGTTCTGTCTGCCTCCATCTGCCTTATGAAACACAGCAAACCCCTGTTTCAGCTGAAAGAAGGATTAGGGTATGTCTTTCCCCTGGCAAGTCTGCCAGGAACAGCGACAGAGAGGTAGGGATACAAACTCAGGAATCACAAGTCTATTTTCTCCCAAAAGACCATCAGGGAAGTATGAAAAAGCTGTGAGATTGGGAAAAGAAAAATCTAATGGGAAACGTTGTGCTACACCACTGTCTGCCCATTACCTATTCCAGGAAGGACAGAACTGCTCACAAGACAGGGCTCTGGGAGGAGGCCTTTATGTACTTTACTTACTCCATAATAAATAGTGAGGGTCACAACTGTCGGTCTTTTGTGTGCAGCATGCAGCCATGAGAGGATGGAGTCCCAGCTTCCTTGCTTGGCTATATATCCTTATAGCTCATGGTATATAGCTCAAACTCATTCTGAGATATAGAGCTGATGAGGAGCCAGACCTAAAGGCAGACAAGCAATAGATTTACAGTCAGTCAACTCATGCTGAGGTAAGGAGGTGGTTACAGTGCCAGTAACTGTCAGGTGTATGGCTGATTTTTAACCTAAAGCACCTAAGAACAACTGCCTTCAGCAGCATCTTCAAGAGGACTGCCAGGCTCAAAATCAGCTGAAAAAATGGGAGATCACAAATGTGAGACACTTGTCTCCCAGACTGGTACAGAAACATCAAACTGCTATGAAGGGTTAGACTGGAGGTTTGTCTCGCCCAGCCTTTCATCGCTGGCACTGGCATGTAGCAGATGCTTAGGAAAGTGAGGACTTGCTGGAACTGCAAGGGGGGTCAGGTCGTAGTCTTTTAATAATGAACTGAACCATGATTGCATGAAGGGCTGTTCATACCTTTGGATCTAGTAAGACAATAAATTAATGTTTTTTAAAATGTTTTGCAGAACAAGGAGTTTCAAAGAGTAATACAAATGTACTGTTATTTTGTGTTTTTAATGATGCGAATCCTGTATCAGAATAAGACATAACAGAAGGGCATGCAGGAAAACCTGAAAAAAATCTCCTAAAAAGGAGGTTTGTAAACACAAAAACACTTTCAAAATTTGACTAGGCAAGGTCCTAATCAACCTAATGTATCTTTGAAGTTGACCCTGCTTTGAGCAGGGGGTTGGATAAGATGATTTCCAGAGGTCCCTTTGCACTTGAATTATTCTGTGATTCTAGTCTGTGACTACAAGACTACAGTTATGTGCAGTAGGAAATAAAGTTGGACCAGCACTTTTTTTATCCTCTTCCTTTTGGAGAAAAGTATTAGTAGTGAGTTATTTCTCAGGTCACCTCCCTGAAACCTCAGTGTTTTGTACTTGGGAGTTCTCAACCTGTGGCTGCATCAGCTACAGGTCTAGCACCATGGTGCACAATTTTGTAGCCAGACGTGTTAAATGCACACAACTATTGGCAGTATTCTCTGTTAAGAATCTCTTTTTCTCTGGTTGCCTCCTAATTTCCACAGTAAATTGCTGACATGTTGTCTTGACAATCTTTTGAAGAGGAAGAGATCAAATAAGTGGAAAGTATTTTAAAATAAGACCTTGGAAAACATGAGTATACAGTGTGATTGCAGGACATGAATTCAACTGGTGTGAAATTACGTTATTTGTAAACACATGTCATCTGCCAGCACTTTCTTTCACCTCCTGTGTGTGGGCAGGAGTGGGTTGTGGTGGAGAAGGCAGCCTTGGAAAGCAGAGGTGTTTGGCTTGTGGCCACTTCAGTTCATGGCCTCAGATGGTAAAGTTGCATGTCAGCTACACCTCACTGCTGGAGGAGGGAGTTCCTGCTCCCGCCTCTCCTCCTGGCTGCATGCTCCCGCTCTCCCCCTGGGTTAGCCCTGGTGCATGCCAGACCCTTCCCTGAGCCCACTCTCCTCACTAACACAGCACAAGAGTGACCTGCAGAAAAGAAATGGTTGGGGTCAGGGGACTGAACCAGCTCCATGAAGGGACCCACAAATACCAGAAGTGGGGCAAACCCAGCGGGGCGGAAACGAGGGAGTAAGAGAGGAAGAAGAGCAGAGCAGGGGAGAGATCCCCATGTATCCTAAGGGCAGCAAGCTCTTAGATCAGCTCAGAAGCTGGTGGCAGCCAGACAACCCTCAGAAACATAAGGGCAGTGGATTCACCGGAAGCCCATGAAACTAATCCTCCCTAGACCCCTGCTCTCATATTCCCAGGTCCTTCCTTCTTCTTTAAGGAAGAGAGGCACCAAAAGTTTGCACTGAGACTTTACATCTTAAGCCTGGCCAGGCAGAAAGTGGTATGCTAATCTCAAAAATAATCCTTCCTTTTCCTTTCTACCTTCGTGGTAACTTCAGACACAGAAACCTTGATGCACTTTTAAAAGTGGAAGAAATTGGCTTGTTTGGTTCTGCACTTGATTGCTACCTTTCCACCACTTTACCTCTGGGAAGCTGTTACTTTCCCAGGAATAGAGCGGACTCCTCAAAATTAAAATAATAATTCTAAGAGTTCCTATGTAAGTAAACTGATGTCTTCTGAAAGGTTGGACAAGATTACTAGGAGCTTTGTAGAATGTATTTAGTTAAAAATATCTTCTTACTCTCACATAAAAGAGGAAGAAATAAATAAAAAAGTTAAGCATTGTAAGATCTGCTACAGTTTAAAAGCTATTGTGTTTCTGACCTTGTAAGAAAACAGAAATGATAGAAAATGGATGTTTACTCTAGACACTGTTGAATCTGTAATTAACACCCATCACTCCGAATGTTGTCAAATTCTTTGACACTTTAGTGAATTAAATTTTTCCAACACAAGAACATTCTTGACCCAATAATTCCAAGCAAATGTCACAAACTTTTTAGACTTGCACTTAATAGTCCTTAAAGTACTAACAACACTGTAGACCAGACAAACCAGGGCAACCAAACCCCAGTCCAGTCATAATTTAGGGTGTAAAATGAGGTTATGGCACATAACACAGGCCATCTGTGGAGGAGGTTGGCTTTATATCCTGCTGCTACAAATGTACTTGGTTGCTTCTTGCTCCTCTTTATGCCATGTTTGCCATGTTGAACTTGGAGAGGGACTGGGCCAAAATCTACTTCTTTTGGTACGTTATGTCCATTTATGCCCATTTGTGCCCTTTCAGAAGAGGGGGTCACAGAGGTCACACAGGGGTATTCTGCCCACACAGGAGAGAGAAGGGAATGGCATTATGTTTCCATATCACATCCATATAGGGTAAGAAACTGAATGAGAGAGCACTTTAGTATTCAAACTTAATGGCCAAGAAAAGAAAAAAAAAAATCCCTTTAAGAAACTGTCTTAAAGATTTTTTTTTACTTGACATAGGTAAATAGTCTCATCTAATAGTGACATTAATAAAGGAGGGATGTTAGGGGTTGGACACTATATTGACAAACCCAAGACTGCAGGGCTGGAATCGTACTATTGGAAAGATGAAATCATTTCCATGGTAACAGTGAATAAATTGTTCCATGAAAAAGAAAGAGAGAAAAGAGTGTGACTCAAACCAGAACTGCTCAATCCATCTCCTAAGTGAAAAAAGGAAAAAAAAAATTTTTAGGCAGGAGAAGACAGAAATACAGCATATGTAAAGTGTCCTAATAACCTCCACCCAAAAAACATACTACTTTCCTGTGGCTGTAATAGCCATTTTTTTTCTTTGGTAGAGGACAATGAGACATTTGGATTTCCTGATCTCATGTTTCTGGGGAAAAGATGTTTGCCTAACCTTTCTTGTTTGTAATCAGCACATTGTATGTTTGGTAGGACACTACTCTCTACTACTACCTCTCAGGACAGTGGTATCACTAGAGAGTTGATAAACACGCAATTTATTTATCTAGCCATGACTGAAGGAAAGTTCACTTTAACTTGAGCTGGAATCTTTATGCCCTTTGATTGCAGTAAGATTTGAAACTTTCATTCAATTCACTGTGTTTCATTTCTCTAAGCAGGCTTCATTATAGACACATTTTTGTTAAAATAGCTGTGCTTGTGGGCATTTATGATATTCTTTCTTTATGGTCATAAATAAAACCTTTTAAGTCAGCTAGGTATCATGTTACCATTACCCAAAGGATTATGAAATACTGTTCCTAAGTTAATCTTTTTCACTTCACGGCAGAGTTTTATCCATGGGACAATTTAGAATAAAGGGTCTGGAAATCTACTGAGCATCTTCCTTTAATTTTCAGTAACCACCATTCATTCCACCTTGAGAAATCACATTGCAAGGTCACACAGCCTGAGGGAAAAAGCATTAGCTCTTTAAATCTGCAAAGCTCTAATATGGAGTAGGTTTTCGTCTTAGAAGCCCCAGCTTTGGGAAGAAAAAGAAGGAAAAGTGCTTGTTGTGAACCTGAGATGGAAGAACACGGTGAAGATTCTAAAAGTTCTACTACCTCTGCCTGTGACTTGGGGAGCTGCAGGGAGTTATTACTAGTTGGGTGCATTCTGGAACTGCCTTTGTGGCAACATTCAGTGTGAGGAACCCTTATATCAGGATTTTCTTTCATTCAAAATAATATTTCACTTGGCTTCCACAATGGTCTATGAAAGTAGAAGTAGCAGACAATGCACAGAAATGACATCTAAGTGTTCAGGAACATTGTACCCAGGCCACAGCAATTTGTGGCATCAGTGGATTGAATGATCTTGAGAGCAGCTCAGTTGCTGTTGACTGAGCCTGGCCAAAGCTAACGTTTTGTCATTCACTTTGCTGTGTTTTGCAACGTGTATCAATCCAAAACATGGATTTGTTTGTTTGTTTCTCTGTTTGTTTGTTATTGCACATGACCTAGCAACTTTTGGAAGAGTTAGAATTCAGGCAACATCTAAAAGCCCTTATACAATGCAATGTAGGATCATGAACAATTGAAAAAAACAAAACCAAAACCAAAGAAGAAGATACTTCAGGATTCTAAAGATGGAATGTATTGGCAGATAAATAGATAAGGAAAATTAATATGTCTTGTACAAAGATAGGTATCTAGCTGGAGGCTTCTCCTTGACTCCTTGAATACATCAGTCGTCTTTCATCTTCCTCTTTTATTATACAATATTTGAGAAAGGTTGGGGTTTTTTTTGGTGTGGGGTTTTTTTGGTTGTTTTGGGTTTATTTTACTATTATTTTAAAGGAATATCCCAGTAAGGTCTATTTCATATTTCACTGGCTTTAAGAATAGAGCCATCCAAACCAAACAACTCGTGACACTGGCACTGACCCACTGCTGTGGCCAGCTCAGCTGACTCACTGCAGTGGTCACTTCAGCTGCCTCTGAAGTCATTTCAGCTGGCAGTGTTCAGCACTGCCACAAAGAGGAACAAATGGAGTAAAAAAAAAAAAAAAAAAAAAAAAAAGTTAATGGGGCGTTTT
>VZTL01038880.1:16443-47281 GCA_013400535.1 Scopus umbretta
TTCCCACCGCCCACAAAAAGGAAAAAAAGGGATAAAAAAAAAAAAAAAAAAAAAAAAAAAAGTGTTAATGTGGCCTTTTTAAAGATGAACTTTCAATTACACCTGAAAAACATACAGATTTTGGTCCTGCTGGCCTGTTCTTACTGTTTTATTGTCTTTCAAGCATAATTACTTTGGGAGAACAGGAACAGTCAAGTCTTTTCCCACATATGTTATCAGTATGAATTAAAAGGGTTCAAAGAAAGGAAAAATAAGATTAATCTTCCTATACGGCTTTTAGATGTTGATGATGTCCAAATATGGTGGGTTAGAGAGAGATGCAAAACAGTGTATGTATCATTTCGTGTTCCAAAGTTCACTATTTTACCCTAAAGCCTGTGTTCTCCCATATGGCTAAATAGCAACTTCATAAATAGCTTGCTTTCCTCAGATGTGTCTGGCCTAACCTGGATTTCCAAATGAGTTCATGTGACAACAGCAGTGCCATGGTGCCACATGGTGCCTTACAGCCTGCCAGCCTGGATGGATGAATCTCTTTGTCTATGGTGTGAACAATTCATCCAGGTTTAGTATCAATGAGTGCATGAATGTATTTGTTTCAGGTGAAAGCCATTATTTCTGACTTGCTTGCACTGTCTAATCCTCCAGTCTGCGTACTTTTCCTTGTTGTGTGCTGGTTGAGCTCATCTTAGCACTGTAATGATCATGCTATCATATAATTTAATTTGATGCCGCTTTCTTGAAACTTCATGTGTTCACTAAGATACTGTAACCTACATTGCATGTTTGGCATTCGGTTTGCTTTTGTGTGGATGCTGTTGCTTTGTCTTTGTACCTAGTGCCAATCTGGTCTTACTAACCATTTTGTTTTAATTAGAATGACATTATTTTGAAGTTCTTCCTTTAAGGCACTGCTTGCTTCCTCAGTATGGCACATTTTCACTTGGCTTTTCTTGTCTGCAAACACTGGCATAACGATTTCCCTAGCCAAAGTTACTGCAAATGGCTCTATATATTGACCATTAACTATTAGAAAATTTTTCTCCAGAAGTCTTCCTTCACTTAATTACCTGTTTTGTATTGTGCATTTTGCATATTATCTTTCCTTGTAAATTTTTGATCTTTGCTACTTGGAGTATTATTTTTCTCTACAACTCTATGAGAGGTTATTTACTAAGTTTGTTCATATCTGTAGCCTTGGAGAGTCTGTGTACGTTCTCCATGCTTTCACATACAATTTCTTTGTCCCTTATTCCTAATCCCTTTATGACCTATTTCATCTCCTAAGATCTAACGGCTGCATGAATTGGTGAGTAGCATGGTTTGTTAATGTATGGATACAGTGTTTCCACATATTCTTGATTACGTACATCAATGCGATCGAGCACTTCTAATATTTTCATTGGTCCTTAGTCTGTTGGCCATATAGTGCATTTTGGGTAAAGCATGTGACAGTGCAATTGCTCCTACTCTGTTTTCTTCTTTTATCCTGACCTCTTTTCATTTCCATTTGTATTTGAAATTATGTATGATTTCTAATTATATCCTTATTCAGACTCATCTGATCTGGATACACCAGCACAACCATTATTTATCTTTTCCTGTGTTTTTTGTATTTTTCAACATTTTTTCCCCATTTTTTTTAGCCTCATTGCACAACCTGAAAGTCCTGAAAGACTGTGTTTTCTGAAATAATTCTCAGGATGTTAATTCTGTAAGTACTGAAAGATATATGATATTTAGCCCTTGTGCAATACTCTGGATGTGCTTTCTCAGTAAGCAGTTGCTGAAAGCACTTACTGTTCATTGCTGCTAAATTAAAACACAAACCACAAACACTCTGGCAAACCTTGAGGTCCATAAACCTGGCAACAACTCCTAGCAATCAAGTGCTCTTGAACCTTTCCTGGCTTACCTAACTATAGTATACATTAGCCTTATTCATAAAGGCTGTAAGCTTATGTACAGCCTCTGTCTAAAAACTTAATTCCCACCATGCCTTTAGAGGCAGAAGGCTCCTGAAATGGGCAGCACAAACCTCAGTCTGGGTCTGACTTCACAGACTGATATACAGACTTGCATAGTGCAAAAATTAATGCTTCAGAGCACAGGGCTCCTGTTGTAGAGGAATGAAGGAGCTAAGAGTACCATCCTCTTCCACAGGTTGCAAGGGGGAGAAAGTGTTTTACAACTAATTACTATTTTAAAAGGCATTGTGTTCCATCAAAAATTGAAATTATAGAGAAGAACTTGATATTCCCTACTGAGAGATTTATCTGAAAATTATGAAACTGTTTTGGTCAGGAAATATATTCCTTGTTGGAGTTCAAGTTAAACCGAAACCTCATCCTTCAGTTAACTTTTCAAATTGTCAGATTATTCAACATATTGTTTGAAGCTGCTACAGTGTAGTGCAAGTGCCATTAATTTCAAAGTCTTTCAGAAATAGCTGTGATTTCTCAAAGGATCAAGCAATTTAGGAGCTTGGATCCTGCTTTCAGAGGCAACAGGCATATAAGAGCCTTAGTTCCTTGATTTACAAGACCATAATGTGGTTTGCTACCTAAACCGTCCTTGGAAATGAAGCTTAAGCTCCTACAACTTTAGAGACTATTACATTAAATCAATGTGCTCATCCCTGAGTTGCTGGGGAACCTGGGAGGACCCTTTAACTTTCTAGAAGTTTGGCAGTTGGTCAGAGAAACCTGCTGCTGCCAATATGGAAGAATGGGTACGTTCAACAGGTGATTTATCTCTCCCATCTGAGACATGTTCTGATGAAGACACAGATCACATTTTGAAGAGGCATGTCTCTCCATTAACTGAGGCTGCATCCCAAATAACTAGTTTAGACTGAATGACTTTTGGAGGACTAAAGTTAAGTAAGATGAGTTTCACCATCAGTCACTTCCTTCTAATTGTCTGCCACTAAAATCCAGGGATGTTACCTAACCTACCAAGGCTGATGTCTCCTCATTTATCAAAAGCCTCCCCTGGATTTGGTTATTTTTTAATGACTGCTTTCTCTAGTTTTAGCCATAAGGGCCTACAAGAAGCATGATGCATCATGTCATCTGGGCAGAGCCTCACAGTACGTGACTTGCTTTGCTGTAAAGAGCAGGGGAAGGAAAAGCCATCCGCAAATCAAAACAATTGCTCAGAAGGGCATGACAAAGTGTGGCAATGGTCTCCTGTTTGGATATTGACTTTCACACTACCTGTGAAATCACATAAAGCATTTGGAGAATGAGTCAGGCATTGATTAGCTTTCCACAGCTCTGCAGGTTGTCCACGCAGCTATTCATCTTGTTTGGCAAGCGATTTGAAAGGGCTGTAGCAGGAACCTTTGGGGCCAACCTGGCAACATCAAACCTGAAATCAGCTGAAAGGTACCAGCAAGAAATGTTGAACTGGACATTTGTGTTTATTGATCTTAAATAACAAGTGGTGTGGGAGAAACAGATGGGATTCTGTAACTGTTTCCTGCTCCTTCCCAGTCAAGAGGTCAGAGAGTTCTTGGACATAGTTAAGAGCTCTGGGGTGGCTGTATGTTACTCCCTTGGGGTGGTGTAGCAGAAACATATGAGTCAAATCCCTCTTGTTTGCAATGGTATCATCAAACCTTCAGAGAGCAAAGATTTCAGGGTCTTCGGTGAACAAATCTTCACCAGGCCTGTAATGCAGCTCACATGTGCTTTCCCCTGTCACACTCCTGCTGCCTCTCCTCTGCAGGTCTGTTTCCCTTGAAGGGACATCTGAGCAGGCCACATGCCTGCATCCATGCTGCCTCATTTACAGCCCAGCATAATATAACATTTCAGCTATGCTAAAGAATGGAGATAAAAACGCCAGTGGCTTGGGGTGAGTACACAACCCTCTCAACCATCCCTGCTGTGGAGGTGTCATTGCCTAGGAGAGGGGTGGGCAGGGTAGCTGGTCACTGGGGTAGCTGCTTTTGGCATCTCGGCGTATCTGCTGCTGCGCAGGATGATGACACTTGGAACAAATATATACACTTATCTTAATGTAAGATTCCTGAGGAGTCAAAATTCCCCACGTCAGTAGACACACACGTATAAACAGCCCTCTGCACACCACAAACTACAAACTGACAGTGCAGTTTTAAATGACCCTTTCATGCACAGGAGCAATCTACCTTACAGCATTAGTCAAGATCTTTCCTCAAGAAGTGACTGGTGGTCTCTAGGCTGAACACTGCACATGAGGTTACAAAATGTGTCAGAACACAGTGTGTGCTTCCAGTAATTTGTACTCCCTCAAATAAGCTTCCCTGCCTTGTTCTATATGCTATCAAAATATACATCAGTGTACTTATGTGCCTTAGTCCAGAATTTGAAATGTACTGGTGAATGAGTTTATCTGGACCCCTTTTTCGGCCCTGAGGTTTCTTCTTGTTATTGTTGTTGTGTAACAAATAAAAAGCTCAAGAGTTTGCAGTTCAACTTGCAAAGTTCAGCTGCAGCACCTGTGATCCCCATGGTGCATAGTGAGGTGTGGGTATCTCATCAGATCTCCCAGTTCCTGTCCAGCTCCAGCTGTAACCTTTAAAAAAATGCCTGGAGGTGCAATTAGCTGCTGTAGAGTTTGATTTGGCTTTGCTGTAAGTTGCCTGAGACTTCAGACTGTAATAGACCTTCAGACTACTGGGTTGCAACAGGAACAAGTTCCTTGACTTTTTATTCTCCTTGTAAATCATTTAATGGAGCAGACTTCTTTTGAACTTCTTTAAAACACCAACGTGATGCTACATCTGCTCTAAATCTTTGCTCTATCATTTAAGTATCCATCAGACATGATTTAAAATTACTTTAAACTACTACAGAAAGTGGCTTTAAAGGAAATCTGCGATATGGCAGAAAATCTCTCTTAACTATTAGAAAATAGTATAAGAACACATTATTGATAGGTTTTTTTTGGAGGAGGGGAGAGGATGAATCTGCACATGAAACGTAATCAGTACTTGCTAGCCACATAAGAATTTATCGCCTTTGTAGGAATGGGTAGGCAAAAGCAGACATCAACAGGGAACCCAGGCAGAGATTCTCTATAACATATACCTCTGAAACAATATTTTACTACTGCTCGGTGTCATATATGCCTTCCCGTGGCTGTTCCTATTAACCTTTCTTACCCGGGTGCTTCCCAGTAATTGAGATTGCTCCATCATAGCTTCACTGCAGTTAATCTTATGTGGTCATCATGATACTAAGGATTTATAGAGCTCAGAAAATGATTTTGCAGAGATCAAAATGTGAATTCTGCTATAACAGAAGCCACAAAAATGTAACAAAAGTTACTGGGAATTCCAAGTACCTAGCATAGTCTATTTGTTTTAATAGGGGTCGCTAACCTTTCGTGACAGTTGGCTTGTACTTTTTTGTATCACTGGAACAAGGAATGGAGCTTCTACGTTAGGATGAAATTCACCCCTCAGCAAAGGTGATCCTTCTCTACAATTATCAAAGGTGATCCTTTACAGCAATAATCAGATCTGTGGCTATGACGGCTCAAAAAGGAGAATACAAAGATGGCCTTTATGCCCCCTTAGCCTTGATTTACTCCATGTCTGGAAAAAAAAAATACTTCTGCACTAAAATTAGACTTTTATTGGCCCTGTCTTCAGAGCTGAATTTCCCATCAGGCAATGGATCTCGAGGGAGAGTGTCATATGATACTGATGGCCTGGTTTACCTTTTCTAGATAGGAAAATTTTCATCTGTATTTTAACTTTACCTGCATTTTAATTATGCCTTTGGATAATCACTACAGAAAGGCAGTATGCCTTTCCCTTAGCCATTCCTCCAATCTGTGAGAATATGAGGTGATATCAAATATTGGCATCAACAGCTTGTACTGAGGTACAAAAGTTTGAAGTTAGTTCTAAAAATTATCAAAGAATAATATCAGTGGTTTTTACTGAGGTAACAGAGATGATTATTTGAGTATCTTCATTGTTAAACTGAATTTTTACAAGAAACTTAAGGAAAACTTCTAGCTATCAAAATGCTTGAAAAGAATCACTCTGGCTGCATTGACTTAACACAACTGTGCCAGAGCTGTAACTATGCCATCTGATTTCTTTCTGTGCAGGCTGATGAAGAACCTTAATGTTATATTACTACCTTTTCGGAGTTGCTAGCATTCGGTTTGCAAAAAACCACCCTGCCCGTGCTGTCTGCCCCTGCTGCCTGCCCCACAAGCACACAGGTTTCCACAGGAGCAAAGCCACCACCCTCTAGGGTCCATTTTGGCAGTACCATGCAGACACTTTCCACCAGAGGTTCAGGTGCGTTTAGCAGAAAACACTTTCTGTTCTTGCTGAATTTGCAATGGTTCCGAAACATTTGCAATAAAACAGTCTGATTTTGGGCACCGTCCTGAAGCTTGTGTGCCTTGAGGTGCTATAGTGGTTTGCTGTCTGCAATGAATATTTGAGAAAAAAAACCCAGCATGATGCTCTGGTACTTCCAAGTTGAGGAACAGATGGCAGGATAGTGAGATTATCCAATTTTAATTCTTCACATTTAATTTGTAGGCTTAATGAATATTGAGCAATGTTGGCTCGAGTAAGATGCAATGAATATACTTAACAGGAAAGACTGCTTACAGGCAGTAAATACACCTAACATGACGAGAGATCTCAAAGCTGTGATATTATACATCTAGATGACATATCTGTCTGAACACTTCCTCTTTTTATTTATACGTGCTTGCAGCATTTGAGAAACACCAAGTTATGTTTCATATACTGATCAGTGTATTCTCTACAAGGGACTATTATCAATTTACATTATATGAACATCAGTATATAGAGAACTGATAGAAGAATCCTTGCACATTTCCCTTGTCCCAGTAGCCCTGGTGCACATTCTATCATTTGGTGAATATAGCAAAATGAGTCTTAGTTTAGAATTGCAAGTAGAAGCCTCATGTAGAGGACAAATGCTGCCATCCGCTGTTTGCTGACTATGGCACCTGGACACCGCTCAGGTGAGACAGGAGCAGGGAACAGATGCAAATCATGCTTTTGGCATAAGCATGGCCACCGAACTGACTTCATAGTGAACTGGGGCCAGCAACTAAGTAGATCTTAGCTATATTCCCTATCACACTTCTAGTATGTGAAGATTTTTCATAGGTGCATAGTATCTTTCATTCAGGTGCTGCCATGTTCACTGTGCATAGGTTGCCCTCAGCAGCCTGGAGCTCTATCTACTGAAACCAAAGATGGGCAATGCCACAGGCCTCAGTGCTGCGCTCAGCCTCAGCCACTCTGAGTGAGGCCAGTTCCCCGGAGCGGTGCCAGTAGCCTTCAGCCCCCACCACAGCCACCAGCAAGAAGTGAGTATGGTGATATATTTCCCACACACCATGGACACATCAGGTCTGGCTTTGGAGACTTAAAAGTCTCCTTGCACTGATAAAATGCTTCTGCCACCAGCTACAATGAGGTTCTTGTAGCCATTGTCAGTACATTGCTTCAGAGAGCTTAGTGCAGGGTGAGTTTCATCACGCTAGCCTTCAATTTTGGTATATGGTGAAAGCCAGTTGTCTGGGAATCCTTCTAGAGGAGACAGAACGAGATGAGCACCTCCAAGAGGTGGTTCTCTGCACCAAAGTTATAATGTCAAACTGCTTCCCTGCCTGCAATCACCTCTCTCCCCACGGCTGTGGAAGAGCCTGGACAGTAAGCTGGACAACAGCTTTTCAGTTGACTACAGCGAGGTCAGAAGTAGGCAGAAAACAGCACCTCTGGGAATTGCTTCACTGGTTCACTCTCTATTGAGCAGACAGGCATGAGGTTGACCAAGCACATTGTGATACTAAAATGTAGGTTTCTACTCGTGGGTGTTTGCCTGCATGTTCAGTGCTTCATTGCTCACTGTAGTCCATGGAGATCTAGGGAGCAGTGCTCAGGAGCAGAGCTCAGGCAGTTCCTCCTTCCATCGCCACTTAGTGGGTGACCATCTGCACCACTTGCTGGCCTCCCATCAGCTGGTGACTAGAGTTTCGTTTGTTGTAGCAGGAGCTGAGACACCCAATGCACACACAGACACTGAAATTTAATATGAGCTTGATATCACCCCACACATGTGCAACAGAAGCAAAATAGGATCAGAAATAAAATTGAACCTACCAGAAGCCGAAGAGTCCTTTAATTAGATATTATGCTACTTGCTTAACCTTGAACTTTGCTAAAAAATTAGTGTGAGCATATTCAGGGAAAAAACTGCTAGGGAATCAGGTTTTAGTGGAGCTGCATGATAATATCTCATCCAGAAAATGGAATCAACAAAAAAGGGTCACACTGCCCTTTCCCTTTCAGTCTATAGGATAATTTCTACAATGGTTCTAAAAAAATGTACTTTCCAAAACATCAGTGCCATATTCTGCCAAGTCAGGGGTGTTTTGACTACTTTGCTTCTTTTTCTTTCTTGCTGTGGTTTCCTATGGCTTATTTTATGAGCTCAGGTGAAAGGCCAGCTAGAGAAAACACAGCTTAGCTGAAGGTGGTAGTAACTTTAAAGATCTTCAATAAAATCACCTGCAGTGAAGAAGGATCTCTGTGTATGACTGTGAGGTTCCCTTTGTATTTATGTCATTTGTAAAAAGAGGGAAAAGTTTTCAAATGTGAGTTTTGTGCAAACATCTATCTTTTACCCTGCCTTGTTTCATACCTGGTGGCTATCATGTACTGATGGACATCAGTTTTTCAAGATCAGGATAATTTTATACCATGCCAAGTTTATTTCTATTACATAGTTATACTGTAAACAATGTGTCAGATCGTATTGCTTGCCCTGGAATAACACAGCGTGACTAAATTACAAATTATTGCTCCTCCCAAGAAACATAAAGTAATATATATTATTTCCAGCTGGAAGAGCCACTGTGGATTCACACAGCAATTTGCACAGTGGGAAAACAGCAGCAAAATAACATGGACTACTAAGAGCAAATAAGTCAGCAAAAAGCCTTCCTGTTTTCTTGTGTTCAACTGATTGGGAACCATTCACTGACATATCTGGTTTTTGGCAGTGTAGGTTTCTTCTATGCAATTTGGGTCTGAGGCAAGTTATATACCAGGGTTGTTTTTTTTACCACTGAAAGTATCCTTGCAAACACTGATAGAAACAGGATGCTACAGCTCATAGGAAAATGGGTTCATGAGGGAGAGTATCACAAGTAGTAATTATCTCCACTAAGCTGTTTGAACTAGAAAAGAGTAGGGGAAGTGAGCCCTTGCGGACTGAAGCTAATGTTTTTGTGTTTGCAGTCCTGGCATTTCCTTTGACCCACTGGAGTTTGTGTTGCACTTCGGAGACAAAAGTCTAACTAGGCATGGTTCAGATAAATCTGCTTTCAGGTACCTCATGCTGCCAGCAGAAAGTAATTAAAGTAATTTGCTTGCAAGGGGACACAGCTTTCTGTATCACTAACTGAGTCAGAGTCGGTAACTCTTAGTGGAGGAAATGGGGCATCTGGGGTGGTCCTGCGAGACGTGGCTTGAATATGGGTCACAGCTGGTGACTTTAACAGAGGAAAAACAAGTTGGTGCTGCCATCCTTCAAGGACTGCCCAGAAGAACCATCAGCCTTCAGGAGGTTTCATTTCACTCTCTACAGGATCAGGGCTTCAATCTTCAGGCAAAAGCTAGTGCTTTCAGGAAAAAGCCTTAGCAAGTGCCAGGAGCTCCTTTAATGTTACACAATCTTTTTTATGCAAGGGAAAAAAGTTAACTTTTGCACTAAATGCAGCTCAGTTCCTAGAACGTAGTTACCTTGTAAAGTGTTTCATGCACAGTGCAGTTGGTAATTAAAGGGATTAGTGCCTTTACTGCCAAACTTGAAATGGAGATACAGTATCAGCTGGCATCTGGCCATGCACGACTGGCATATCCTGGAGTCTTTTCTAAACTCAGTCTTTCTGCAACCGGTGCTCCTCCTCCTAGGTCATTTGCCTTGCAACTATCTGAATTCACTGACACTGAGCTTTGGTGTCCTTTGGGGATGTTTAATGGATACCTCCCTAACCATGTGTGGGCCTGCCCCATCTGTTAGGAGGAATGACACAGGTTTTATGGGTATGTCCTTATGTGCCTGAAGCCAGTCAGTGCTTCCAAGCACTCATGCCAAGGACCAGTCTGGAACCAGGGCTAAGTACTTAGCAGGAAGTACAAACCAACCTGTTTATGATAGCCACATACTGCCCTGACTACTGAACATCTCCCAGGACTGAACCATGTTGGTAACCCTGCACTGTTGTTCTAATTAAAAGCTGAGGGGAAGTGTTACAAGTAAATGAAGTCCTTTATGATCTTCATTTTATAGCTGTGTAGAAATAACTTGTCTTCACCACAGTATTCAAATATTTAACACATTGTAACTAATGAGTAAATCTGTTTTAATGTTATTAATGAAGAGTCACATTGCTGTGAATGTATTTCCAGGACAGAATGTAAAAATTGAAGGAATTATATTGTTCAGATTCTCTATCTATGTGAAATGCACATTTATTTTGATAGCAAAGTGAATGATTTATGTCAGAGACAGAAATAATGTTTAGCTGTTGTTTCCATTTTTTGTTTGCTTTCTTTCCATGTAGGACTTCCAGCAGCACAATTACTGCAGCATAGTGCAGATGTTATTGCAATGTACATTTACAGATAAGGGAGAGAAAAATCTCTTGCCTATTATATCATAAAGGCTATTATGAAGAAAAAACACATTGGTAGAATGCACACCTTGAATTTTGTGACCTTTTGTGCTTTATTCTGAGGTAGTTAAAGTCAGGAATGTTGGTTACAGCATTAATTAAACACAGCTTGACAGTAAGCTTGGATTAATTAAGTAAATATCTGTCATAGTAAGTGAAAACAGGATCCCAACTTGAACAGAAAAAAATGGTGCTCTTTTTTTTTATTTTGGTATCAGGTGAAACTGTACTAAAAAGAAGGCTACTTACAATCATTATAGCTATTGAAAGTCAGTGTCATTGGAAAGGGTGAATACACAGTAAGTATGTTTTTTATGAGGAATTTATTCATTGATAAAAGAGCTTTTTGTGGTGTGATCTCAAGACCTTTATGCTATAAAAGCAACACTTTTTACTGGAAAAGTGTACCTTTACCTTGTGCAAAGTTTTGTGGTTGTAAATCAGTGCACCCACATCCTGGTGTTCAAGCTCTTCTATGGGGGAACCATCTAGCCATAAGAGCCGCGCTCAAGGATTATATACCC
This sequence comes from Scopus umbretta, assembly GCA_013400535.1. Lineage (NCBI taxonomy): Eukaryota > Metazoa > Chordata > Aves > Pelecaniformes > Scopidae > Scopus > Scopus umbretta. The sequence continues at coordinate 27,705 of VZTL01038880.1, forward strand.
TGCCTGGAGGCTAGCCTCCAGGAGCACTGGATGCTGACTGTAAAGGGTTGTATTTTCACAGGTAGATCTGTCAATAAAGTGGTATGAGGTGAACAGTAGCTGTATGCAAAAAAAGTTAGGCATTCAACTCAAGGAAGCAGACTGAGACAAGGACAATTTCTCTAGCTGACTCCCTCTGATTAATACTTTCACACTAAATGCTTTTTTGTCATTTGAAAACAATGGGAAGAACTCCAGCCCACTCCCCTCTCTGCTCTGTATTTATGTCTAGTATTCTTTCTGGGAAAGAACTTTAGTTTCTGTAGTTATCATCTTCTGGATGACTAAGCTGGATAACATGTGAAAGTGGTTTGCTCAGAAAGAAACAGATACGTGTCCAGCCATGCAATCTTTCATTGCAGACTGAAGAGGGGAAGTATGACCATTGCTAACTCAAGCACTGACCTCCGCTTCCTAAAGCTAGGTGAGATACCTGCCTGCCCTTGTGCAATCTGAAAAGTTAATAAATTATGGTATTTTTTATATTCCCATTTTAAGAGCTTGCATTTCTCATTCCCGTCCCTAGCAGAGGTACCTATGCAGCAGCAGAGCCAGTGATCTCAGCTCTCAGGGCTCTGGCAGAGGGAAAGATGCCGGTTCCCATGGAGACTGACTGCATCGCAGCACAAGATGAGCCGAACCCAGGAAGAATGGGGACAGAGGCACTGGAAATGGCCAGAGCACCCTGCATGTCTTGTTGTCCTGCTGCCAGCTGGTTGCATCCTCTTTGTGGACCATCCCTTCTTTAAGGCAAAGCAAAGCATGGTGTCAAACTGTTGCTCCCCAAGACTGTGCCGGGTTCACCTGAGTGCATGTTCTCTGAAGGTGTGGTCTTTTGGAGTTGTTTATGCTTAGTCTTGCCTTTCCTAGTTAGTATGAACCTCAACGAAAAATACTGACATTTACGTACAAAATCTGGGGATAAACTTCATAACAGTTCATGTGTTAGTTCCAGGTGTCATCACAAAACTTCAGTGAGGACATCACTTGAACGCAAATAAAGGACTAGTTAAGATTCCCTGTTTTCTTTGCCTTAATTATGCATCTTTAATTCATTAACAACTTCTATTAAAATGGATTCATTTCTTGAATTATTATTTTGAATTCAGTAGTCTATGTGTCTCTCACATTTCCTCTCTTCATTCTAATTAATATACAACAGATTGCAGGGTATAAAATTATAACATTTGAAATAATGTTTACATTAAGTATCTTGAAAGTAGCTTTTCCATAACTGGAAATGTGGGAGTCAAAAATTCTACTACAAAGAGTGTTTATTTTAAATGTTTTTATTTTTAATGGCTAGTCGGTTGACTCACCATGGCCTGAGGACTTCATTTTACAGTAGAGAAAATCTAAATATTGTCAGTGTCAGACTGTGTTTGTGGCATACAGAAAAGTTACCTGGACTATGCAAGTTTGAAACTTAGGAAGCTTAACTAAGTTAACTCTAGTTAGGAAAGTAAAGCTGGAAGAGACAACATGGTTTAGCTTACTGGACTGAGGCAGAACCAAATCCTTTGTGCAAGGTATTCTCTGTCTGAAAAGTCTTCAGTGAAGGAGAATCTGCACCCACAATAGCTAGCTTCTGCCAGCGTTTCAATGCACTTATAGTTACGAGTTATCTATATACTGTCTAACTTCCAGGCAGCAAACCTGTTCATAACTAAACTCCACTTTAACAGCACCAACAGAATTTTTTATTGGTCACTGAAAAGAGCTCATGACAAGAAATCTGACTGAAACCAATTATCATTTCTATTGTTTTTCCCAGTGTGTGCTGTTCTGGGTTTTGCTCTTAAAAAGAAAGTTCACAAATGTTGTTTCAAAGAACAAGTTGCAGTGGAATACTTAGCTTTAAACGGTGGTATTGCTAGAACAGGCAGCTCAAAAGCTTGTTGAAAGGAAGATAATGAAGGGAATACCCAACAGTACTGAAAAAAAATTCAAGTCAAGTAAGGTGCGTTCTGTGGAAATCTGAATCTCTATTCAGAAGTATTTTTCCTAAGTAGGAAAAGTATGGTATCTACACTACTGGTCACCCAACCAAAATGGTAACAATGAGCATGGTACAAAACGGGGAATAAGGGAAATAAGAACGATGTGAAAGCAGAAGATAAATATTAAGATGAGCCAGAAAACACAAACTGTTTTTAGGCTTCATCAATGATGAAGCCATGAAGAGGATAGTTAGAAAGTCTACAAGAGGAAAAGCATTTGTTGGTATACTCCCAAGCAGTACACAGGATCTGGTTCAAGATGTAGCAACTGAAGACTGGACCCACTTTATCATAGTGACCATCTCTGTAGGAAAGACAAAACTAAAAGAATCTGACATGGGCATGTGTTAAAAAAGAGTTCTGAATAAAGATGAGAGCATGTCTTGAAAGGAAATTACCAAGAATAGTGAAGGGATGAAAAACAATTGAAGGAACTATGAAGAATGTCTAATGAGACCACAGCGGTGATTCAGAGCATGTATACACTCTTAAAATTAGGATTTCATTAAGACCAAACACATGCAGAAAAAAACCCATAGATGACAAAATAAAGATACTGGGTGTTAAAAAGCACCCTTCAAAAAGCACAAATAATTGTAAAAGGCAGTGAATTCTGTATACAATTGATGTATACAATCACAATGTGTTAAGCCAGAAAAAATTTCCAGAAACAATTTGTTAAATGAATATAATAAAAAGTAATAAAACTTTTCAAACATCTAAAGAAGAAATTTTTCCAGAGTCAGTGGGGCCAGTAGAAGATGGAAGTGTAAAGTGGAGCTGAAAAATTTTGCACACAAAATAGCCATCATGCTTTGAGGCAACTTTCATAACTAAATTAGTGGAAATGGGGCCTGTAACTTTCCAGGAGTTCAGCCTCCTTAAATTAGTGTTAACTTAAATGTATAAATACAATTGCTGCTTTGGAAATTCTGAATCTCTGCCCTTACAGGTTACAATGACTATTTTTTTACAAATGGCTGTTAATTTTCAACATGATTATTTCAAAATGCAACATCATAAGAAGGCGTATGAGTGTAGGAGATACTAAAGGTCTATAACTTCTCAGAAACATGACAGGATTATTCCAATGGGAATGATAGCATGGAATTTAAGTTTGTTTTCAGAGTTTTCAACCTCTTAGATGTAAACAAGAATGTACCTGTGCACACATAGCCACACACATTTCTCCTTATAGTTCCTTCTACTTCATTTCCAAGGAGCATTAATGGAAACTGCATTTGGATAAGGCTAATCGAAGGAGCTGTTGTCTTGACATTTTATTTGCACATGCTAGATTATTTATTGAATTAGTTATAGAACAACACATCTACTTTTAATGTAGCTTTTTCTAAGCATCTAGTAAGTAGTACCAGCAGTCCAAAAAAGCATCATGGATGTTTGGGTAGTATTCAAGGGTCAATAAAAATAAAAATAGTAATAACACTGCTTGAAAAAGACATGCAGCTAATTACAGTTCTACGAAGAAGAACAAGGCTGTAGAGTAAGTACCTGCTACATTAGCACTCTCATTTCACATCTATCATGGAGAGTCCTTATGCAGCTGAGCAAGAGTACTTCAGACTAAATTGGTTGGCATTTATTGACGAGGTCCCTGCTTTAATACCAGCTCCCTCCCTATAGCTACATCTAACCCTTGTTTATCTGTTTTCCCTACCTCCATTTTATTTTCTTCTATAGTTTTACAACATGGGATAAAAAATCTTTTGTCTGGTATTATTTAGCACCGTTATCTGACCTTAACTTTGATGAGCTAGAACAAACAGATGTGATCCTCAGAATACAAGCAGGAGGCAGAAATTTATTTTAAATATCAGCAGGACGGGGTTTTTGCTGTCAGAAAGGGCTCTAGCTGCTCACATGTCACTGTCAGAAGTAAAATGAGTCACAGGGAGGGATTATCGCCCCTGCTCTTGTTTCCAAATACTGTTATGACACCAAAACCAAAAGACTGCAGGTCCTAGAGCCTGTCTGAGCCCTCCCAGGTCAGCCATTCCTCTCCCAAACTGTTCCTGGGCAGGTTTGGGAGTTCATATGTGTAAGAACATCTCTTAATAGCATGTTGGTTGCAGTCAGAGATGGACTGTGGGGAGAATGCAGAGGCCAAAACATAAGGACATGCCAGGTATAGAGCTAGGGTGAGGAGATGGGGATCCCATCTATGGATGGCAGTACATCTATCTTGTGCACTGAGAAATGAGCTTTATTCAGCATAGCTCATCCAGTCTGTATACCAAGTTGCACAAAATACTGCAATACTAATAAAATGCACACAAATATTACATATATCCTCAAATTATGAAATCAGGTTTAAAGGAGTGAAATTTAACCATCACCACCCCCACAAATAATGCATCTTTGTTTTTCTCTTAGCTTCCGGTTTCAAAGTTATAGGTTATAGATTTTTTTCCCTGGTCACAAAAGATAGAAACTTGTTTACGCAACACATAAATGAAAGCTGAGACCCTTACATAATTACAGGTCTCCAAACAATATGCATACAGGAGCTGGTAAGGCTACACTGGGTAATCAGTTTTAAGACAGAGCAGCCTTTGAAACAAGCATAGAATCTCATTACCTGGCTGTATAAATCCATGGTTCAGCCACATCTTGAACTGTTGTGTGCAGTATGTAATATAAAAAACTCTGTACAAATACAGGGTATAACTGGGAAAGATTTGAGATCAGGGTGACAGGGATGTTCAAAACCATGGAACTATTTTTAAAAATATGGGACAGTTTCCGTAGGAAGAGCAACTAAGTAAACACCAGCTTAGCAAAGAGAGAAATTGGAGTGGAGAGTAGGGAGCGGTGGCACATTTAAAAAAAAATGCACAGAAAGGTGCATCAGGAATGGCTGCTCACGGTCTCTGCCAAAGCAACAACTACAGGATAACAGAAGAAGTAAGCAGATGGCAGACTCAGAGCAAATGAAAGGAACAGATTCTTCACATGGTGTAGTAAATGACAGGTTTTTTTCAGGTGCAAAGCATCTATATGAATTCAAAAGAAAACTTTAAAAAAAGATCAAAAAAAAAAAAAAAACACCCCAACATCAGGGCTATTAATTACAAATACACCATCTCTGAGTCAAGGAGTCCCTGGAGTCAGAAAAGTATTCTAGGGAAGCATCATTATATTTTTGACCTTTTCTTTTTCTCTTCTCCTCTCTTTTGTCTGCTTGGTGGCAGGATAGTAGGGAAAATAGATACATCCATCCCATGTTCTGAACCCAAAATCTTTAGTTTGTGTTTCAGAGCTGCCAAGGATCATGCAAATCAGAAGTAATCAAAAGACCCCTTAAGATTTTTTTCCTCTGGATAACAACTCCCGAAGATACAATGTAGAATCTGCTTTAATTTTCCCCAGTTATTTCTGTGAAAGTCACAATATTTTCTCCTGGGCTCCAAGTCCCTTCCCCCCCAGGAAGCTCTGAGCATTGCTAGGGGACCTCTAAGTGACAGGGCATGCTTAAGTGTACAGTGAGATGTAAAGCTTCTTTACAGTATTTCATCGCCAAGCCTTTGCAGCTATGCTAGTGCATTTCTTCTGAGAGTGCTGCAGACTTGAGCAGCGCCCATGTTTAGGAGGGTGCTGTTACTTCCAGCACAAACCCCACGAGATTTCATTCTAAGCTATGCCATGGACCCTGCATGGGCCCCAAGCTAACTCACACAACATGAGCATAGGTCATCTCCTCCTGCCTCTGGGTAGGAATCCCACCTCTGCCTTGGACCAAATGATTTTGTGAACTGAACAGTTCCCCCCACTATGCTAGGAGGCAAGCTACCCTTTTTACAAGCTGGTCCAAGCACTGAGCTTTTCCTTCTGTAAGGCAAATGAGACCGGAGCATTTGTATGAGGGAGAAGGAAGGCTGTGAAGAATGGACCTGATATTACGTGGGCCAGTGTGGATAAAAGGAAGAACAAGGTTTGCCTCTGGAGAAGTGGGCTCTGGGGTCAACCTCAGAGGTGAAGCATATATTTGGGGAAATTAGTGGTTATTCTGAATGAATAGTGATGCTAAGACATACATTCACACAGAGGTATAAAATTAAGAAGCAGCATAAAATTTCTCATTTCTCTCTTTAATCAACAGGCTGCTTCATAACACTAAGAAGGCAATCAACCTACAAATGATGTCTCTGAAGGAATAACTGAACATTGTTCATGATAACAAGTGCATTTTCTGTGAAGGATTGAAACAGTAATCAATTAGCACACAAATATCTCTGCTGTTATTTGTAAAGGAGTTACAGAATTCAGGCAATTTAGAGTATACCTGACATACAAATTGGCAGTTACCTCAAAATATGTAACCTCTGGGTGGGAGTGAGTAGGTAGATAACTTGGTGCTTAGCAGTGATCTCTGTTCCAATATTTCCTCCATCACTTTACAGTGCACCATTTTGCTTTCAGTCTTCAGATACATATTGTTTCATCAAAAATTAAGTCCCCTGATTGTCTCAGTGGGTATCTCAGGCAATATTTGCAGTAATTATGTCACTTTGAAAGCAGCCTAGGAAAACAATATTGTGCCATTTTATTTCTCTTCACAGTTATCCAAACAATATTAAAATGAATCAGAAGGGCATTGCATTCAGAGCAACAATAAATACCAAATCTCTCCAGCACAGCAAGTGACATTGAACAATTAGCAGGAGTCCCCCTGACTAAACAAATATATTTTGCACTTCTGGAGCAATCCAACAGGAATGCACAGCCCTGAGGGAAAAAATAGTAATCTTTAATAGTGTTAACTAGTCATACAGTAGAGATTATTCTATAATTACTTCAATAGCTATTTTACAGAATGGAAGAGTGTTCCTAAAAATCAGCACTTCCAGTGCCATCCTTCTAGACCTGCATGGAAAATCATTCATACCTTCTTTAGTTTTTTAATTGACATTTACCATCTCTGTTGCTTCAGTGTCCTCTGGCATGCTCCAGATAGCTGCTTGCTGAATGTAGGATCTGGAAATCTTAGCTGGGTCAAATTAAATACAAAGATAAGGAGATACTAAAACCTGACCTGGCTCCACACTTACTCAATTTTGATATAAGTAAGTAATGAAGTATTTAAGATGTGAATAGCGGCAGTAATAATCACTGGTGCCACAGACCGAGCTGTGGAACAGATTTCTTGGGGAAATGTTTTTGTTGCCCTTTTTTGTACCTTCTTATTCCTGCAATACCCTTTCTGAGACTGGGGGAGCCACAGTTAGCACAGTCTGCAAAGGTTAGATGAAGGTATAAACATAAATACCTAAAATGCAAATAGTGGTAGTAATAATCACTGGTATCACACTCAACTCATACCAAATAGGAGAAGTGCCACAACCAAAAGCATGGCTGGAGCCTCAGCCCACCATAATGCTAAAGCTGAATTTAAAAAAAATGAGCGAGATTCAGAATCCAGGGTCAGTGGATCATGGTTTATCTATGACAAAGATAACCATATGAAAATAAATTTAACCAAATTCAAACATATTTGCCTTGTGCCTCACTCAGAACATGTAAGTAGTATTTTTACCATAAGATAATATCCTATGATTGAGATATGGTTATGAATATGTTCCCATTTTATCCATCAATGTTTAACATGTTTTTTTCATACCTAATTCTCCTTGTACCCTGTTAATCAGGTAGAAAAATTTACATATCTAATTTATTTCCTACTGTGTCTATTGCTTTGTTTTCGGCGTCACCTGTATAAGCAAATAAATACCCCAGCCAGTTGGTCATGTTGGAGGTTGGACTTCAAATGTACTAATTGATGCTTTCAGAGCCATATGCATAATGTGGCCTTATGAAAAATGCAGGTATAGCTATCACGTGGTGAGTAGCAGTGCTCAGCATTCATTTGTTTTTCAAGCTGCAATGGAAGAATGGTTCAAAATTTGGACGTACAATATTTATCAACATGATGAATAAAATGTAAACACTTTCTATTTTTTTCTGTGCATCATGAAGGAAGAAAAAGTCCAAATCTCATTACAGAGGTAAATTCAAAGACAATTTTCTTGCAAGATGGGTTGTTATTTACAAAACACTTCCAGGAGTCAGCTGAGAGTTGGGAATAGGAGTTCTAATTTTGCTTCCCTGTTGCAATGGGCAGGGCACTTTTGTGCCCTTTTTTCCCATCTATAAAATAAGGATAGAGCAATAATGAGTTTTTAGGTTTCATGATTCACTCAATGTTTGCATAGCACTTTAAAATATAAGGAGTAATATAAAAATAATAACTACTGGATGTATTATAGCAAACACAAATACCTTTAATTCCAGCATGTTCTCTTGTATTCATTCTATATTTTATTGAAATATAACTTATGATTTTTATTTAATGAGAAATAAATTACTAGGTAACATACTAAGTAAAAATTTGGCATGAAACACTCTAAAACAATAATTTCCATCCCAGGAGAAACAACGGTATTTAAAAGACACTTTGACAATAAAAATAAACCATTAAAAAGTTGGCAGGGATTCTCTGGGCATAATTGCAGCTATGCTTGTTTCAAAATGCCTATTAAATGTGATTCACCAGTACTGTACTACTAGCATGACTCTGCCTATGGCAAAAGCCTGGGCAATAATTTAAACTACTTAAAACTGAAAATTTAGAGTGTTATAATTAATTGTGAATCATTAGAAACAACTCAAAAAAACCCACCAAACCCAAAACCAAAACAAGATTGTTTATAACATAACAGATCATTAGCAAACTGCTGGAGAATCTAAAGATTTCCCAGAATATATGTAGTACAAGAAAAAGAAAGATAAAAAGATATATTGCGGGCATAATCATGCTTTTATATCAAAACTCAAATTACTGTCATATCTTCCAGCATTGAGTCTCCCCTGGGGTTTAGTGGAGCCCATCTCCACCTGGGTTTTATAACCCTCAGTTAAGTCTTTGTGAGTGTTACCTACCCTTGGGACAAAGGAAATTTGAAGAGTCCCAACACCCTGGCTGCCCTCTGATTTGGTTTGTGAGGAGAAGTGATCAGCATTCAGTTTGGGAGGGGGAGTGATGAAGATGTACATACGGTAGGTATACCCGTGTGTTCAACCCTCCTTTTTATGTTGAAGCAGTTTTTATCATTAAATAGGTGGGGCTTGTGTGTCTTGGGGTTGATAAGCAGGCTTAGCATGTGTCACAGCATTCTCGTGCACTCATACGCCTACACAGGTACCCTCAGAGAGGATTTCATGTCTGTCCCAGGCTCACAGAGATGGCAGTGTGGCAACTGGAAAGGGGCATACTGCAGAATGTTAAAAGGTCATCTGCAAGGTGATGGCTATTTTTTTCTGTTTTCCAGTGTATAACAACTGAATGCTTCTATATTGTTGGTATTATCTTGGTAACAAATAACTTATACTGGTGTTTTGTGTCCTTTTGTTTTGCATTACAAATGTGCACATACGCACACCTAAGAAAATTTTCTGTTGAGAATCCTGCCAGCTAAAAAACTTTAGAGATACCACAGTGTCCTGGTTTCAGCTGTTTACACCAGTCAAGGACTTTTCAGCTTCCCATGCTCTGCCAGGTACACAGGAAGCTGGGAGGGAATGCAGGCAGGACAGCTGATCCCAATTAGCCTCAGGGCTATTCCATACCACCTGATGTCAAGCTCAGTATATAAACTGGGGGAGTTGGCCAGGGGAGGGAGTGATTGCTGCTTGGGGGTAGGTTGGGCATTGGGTGGTGAGCAATTGTGTTGTGTATCACTTGTTTTGTATATTCTGTTGTTGTTATTATTATTATTTTCTCTTTCTCTGCTGTCCTATTAACTGTCTTTATCTCAACCCATGGGTTTTAGGGTTTGGTTTTTTTTTCCCTCCCTGATTCTCTCCCCCATTCCGCTGGGGTAGGGGGAGGGTGAGCGAGCAACTGTGTGGTGCTTGGTTGCCAATCAGGGTTAAACCACAACACACAGGTATCCTCCATCATGTCACTGGAATTTGTACAAGACAAAGGGAAAAAATTCAAAATGTATGCATGGGATTTCAGCAGAAAAAAATTACCCTTGGAAAGCCTGAATGTTCAGCACTGATACTACAGAGGAACTACTTAAGATCAGATCTGGCAAAAAAGGGCTTTGGTCATACTGTCCACATACCTTGAAATCAGACATGTTTATAGAGCCTGCTGAATCTCAACCTGTAGATTTAGTAGAAATCTAATGACAGATGGGCTTCTTGGCCAGCTTTGCAGTCATGTATTCATTCAGCACAATCATGTTACACTTTAAGATTTTTAAAATGTGGGAATCATTCTCCTAGAACAAACTAATTCCTTACGTTCTGCATCACATTGTCAGCAGAGACTTCCCACAGGAGTTTTGCAGGGAAACAGAAAGAACAAATAAAAGCCCCTACTTTTTCTGGTTTTGTAATTTTCTCCTGTTACATAAAAAGCAGCTCTAGCATTGGTTGTGAATAGCTGCTGTGCCGGATCAGCAGGACTTGTGGCTATTCTGTTCATAACACAGTTTCTGCAATTTAAAAGAGAGCAATAGACTAAAGACGAGAGCACAGTCAAACTGTGGCCAGCTGAAATGAATAGACTCTGTCTGAATGGTAATTTAGAGACACCTTAGCATTGACTTTAAATGTGCTTCAGAAAGTGCTTCCCATAAGGAGGAGAAATGATTAAATTAAATTCCTCTCCAACAATAATTTACAGCTGCCTATTATCAGCTTGTGAAAAGTGTCAGTGGAGATTCTGAACACATCTCTTGCCAATTTGAACTTCTCTTAAAAATCAAAATTTCTGTACATTTGCACAGTATTATTCTGTTTCTGTCTAACGGCACTTTCTATTCTATTCTAGAGGAACTGTGTTCTATTATTCATGGCTAATTTTAATTACTATATCTGTAATTTCAGCCACATCCTAATTTACCACGTTGATTGTCCATTGAGATCCTGTGAACTGTAAACTGTTATTTCCATCTCTTCCTCAGCAATCATGTCAGTTATTCAGTCAGTCTTCCCACTGCAGAGTTTTCCATTCAGAGATAAAGTTGGTTGATTATTTATTTTTACAGTAATAGTGTCCAAGACAGTTAATGTTCAGTTGACTGCACATTTTCCTCATTAGAACAGTTATGGTTTCAAGCTGCACTGTGTAAATCTGAAAGTTTGTACACTGAGAGAGAAACTCAGTCTGTATTCTCATTCCCCTGCTTGCAAAAATATGCTATTTTTGACTGCACAGTAACTCATGCTCAAAGTCACGATCCTTGCACAGCCATATAAAGTCTAGGAAGAGGTGTCTACACATGGATGTGTTAGTCCTATGCAAACATACTCACTCTTAAGCAAATTGTTGAAAGGTTGTCAAGTTTGGGCATTTAAGCTGCTTGCTATTGATGGCTGGGAAGGAAGACCATCCTGTGAGAGACGTGAGGTGCTGCCTGTTTATTCTGCCTTTCCTACCTGCTCGAAGCTTGCCACTTGCCTCTCTTGCTCTCTGGCCATGGCTTTCCCCTGCAGCTCCCAGATCTTCCGGCTCAAAGGAAGCAGATGTCCACAAGCAGAGGGATGTCATGGCTGTTGCAGCACCCATTGAGGAAGCTCACCCCAAGCAGGACAGCATGGGCTATAGTGACTCACTCAGGAACAGACATCTCCTGGCTGCACGTCCTGCCGTGGCCTCGACCCTAGGAGTCATTCTCTCCTCCTCTTGCACCCAGGCCCTTAACAAATCTGGCTCCCTCTTTCACTGCAGAATGTACACACACACTACCAAGGCATCACTGCACCTTTTTATTCATTGTTGGGAAACAGACTCATCTTTCTTTTACCTTCTGCTTTCTACCTTTCCTTTCCAGCAAAGTTGCAGCTGCCAGACTTACAGCATTTCCCCACCCATTCCTCTAACCGTGATGGATGCATGAAATCCTTATATCGTGCTTCTCTTTCCTTCCATCCCAGGGTCTGCTCTTGACTTCTAAGCATCCTTTGTTCCACTTTTCTTAGTCTCAGCCTTGCCTTTTGTCTTGGTCTCCTTTCCCAACTCTGGACTTTTTCAGATAACCTTAACTGTGGGAACAACTTTCCATTTACTATCCACCTGGTTCCATCCTTCCACAAGTTTGTTCTTAGGAGCTTCGCACTATAAAGCTTATTGGATCCTCAGTGCCATTAGACTGTGGATAAATCAGTGTAAGGACCCAGCCTGGGCTTGGCACCCTTCACCTGAAGTGCAGCATAGCTCTGGCATGGATTTTTCTGTCTCACTTTGGGCAAGTCACATGTATTTGCAGGACTTTCATTTATCATTTGAAAAATGGGGATAATGTCTTTTTTTTTTTTTTTCTCCTTTCCCTTGCCATCTATCCTTTATTATGGAGTCATCCCAACAATTTTAGAGCTTTGAGCCAAGGACTTCTGATAAGCTGATGGGGCTAATGGCACTCTGTATTTCAAAATGTCTGCATGAGTGCAAAGGGTAGCATTTCTCCCTGTCCATACCTTTACTTACAGGAAGATGCAGAATTGCCTTTGAAGCAAAGGCTGGACAGTGTCACCATGTAGATGGGATCTGGGCCACAGCCATTAGCTGAACTACCTGCTTGGGCTGATGCTGTATTAAAGCAGGGGCTGGCTGTGTCTCTACTTTTCCCCCCTCCCCACCTCAGCCCACCAACAGGTCTCTCTCTGTGAAGGATCCAGCCAGGGTGAGTCCTGCTGGGTGCTGGTATTCATCTAACAGAGAAAATAAAATTAATCTGGATTTTTCTAATGGGACAAGCCACTTTAAATTTGTATATAAGTGCACGAATAAATGAGTCCGTTTTGTCTGCCTAATAATCCTGCTTTTTCTTTTCATTTTGAATGGACTTTGGTATTTTTAGGCAATACATATAAAAATTCTTCCCCTGTATACTTTGAATGACAGTGAAATGTAATACGCTAGAGTAGAAATAATGTCATTTAGTTACAGAGGTGGCTGAATTCAAGTGAAGGAAATGAATGCGAAGCACAGAAAAGCCAACTAAAACTTCTCCTTCAATTTACCTGCTGTGAGGTGATTTTCCTCCTGATATTATTGCTGGAGCTATAGAATCAGGGGATAGGATTTCTTTGATTTTTTAATTCCCAACAACTCACTACCCTTTAGTGTTTATTAGGAGTGAATTGCTACATCAGGCATATACTGTCTCTTTTTGGGACACTGACAAGTATTAAAGGTTTGGATAGTGAAGCAGATTTCAAACGTTTGCAGATGCACCATCTGTGGCTATCAAAACCCTCTGCAATACCATATGTGAAACCAATTCAGATACACTATAAACCCAAACAGAGAGAGGGGACATAACTTGTTGGAAGCAAATATTTATCTGAAGACAAATGGATGGCAAAAGTGGCACTGAATGGAAAATATTACCATTTGATTTCTTTTGGAAAATGAAGGAAGAGTCATGCTGTCCTGGTTTCAGCTGGGAGAGAGTTAATTTTCTTCCTAGTAGCTGTTATAGTGCTGTGGTTTGGATTTAGGACGAGAATAATGTTGATAAGACACTCATGTTTTAGTTGTTGCTAAATAGCGTTTACACTAGTCAGGGACTTTTTAGCTTCCCATGCTCTGTCAGGTGCACAAGAAGCTGGGAGGGGACACAGCCAGGACAGCTGACCCAAACTGGCCACAGGGTTATTCCATACCATATGGCGTCACGCTCAGTATAGAAACTGGGGGGAGTTGTCTGGGGGGGCAGCGATCGCTGCTCGGGGCCTGGCTGGGCATCGGTCAGCGGGGGGTGAGCAATTGCATTGTGCATCACTTATTTTGTATATTCTTTTATCATTGTTTTTATTATTATTTTTTCTTCCTCTTCTGTCCTATTAAACTACCTCTATCTCAACCCACAGGTTTTACTTTTTTCCTGATTCTCTTCCATCCCACCGGGGGGACGGGAAGGGTGAGCGAGCGGCTCTGTGGTGCTTAGTTGCTGGCTGGGGTTAAACCATGACACATGCTTTTCTGGACTGGATGATCACCAGTGTCTCCAGTTTTCTGGGTATCACCAGGAAGCAAGGCATTTTGGTTATTATGAAAAATCTGAATATACTTGTCTCAAGACGGTGATGCCCACCTCGATCATGCAATTACTTGATTTTCAGATGGGCTTTTGATGTGTCCCCATGCTGCATTTCACACCTGCAAAGGTGCTCCATAAGCACCCCAAAAAGCTCCAGTATGAGAGAGCCAAGGAGCTTGCCTGACTGACGTGAGAGAAGTGACCTGGGCAATTTCCTCTTGTCACAAGAAATGCCTGAATGGAGAAACCATTCTTTTCTGTAGATGGACAGGTCTGGTGTCCAGCTGCAGGTACTGGTTGTTAGTAAATAGCTAATAATCACTATCCTCCTTCCAACTTGGTATGATTACCATTAAAGCTATTGTCACCCCTGCCTGACACCGTTCCCTCCCTTCTTCTCTCCTAAGGAGGTACTGATGTCCCACAGTTACTCCTGAACCCACACTGGGCTGGGAACCCTTAGCTGACCAGGCTATTTGGAGACATACTGTAGGGGCCTGCCGGGTAAAATTTTTCCATTTTTGGTTACTATATATATATAGTCAGTAAAAGTGTCAAAAAATGTCAGATGCCAGCATGTGCACATGCCTTCTGATACAACCACATATATAATATAGAGAAAAAGTCCTTTAGTGAAAATGTCAGCAAGTCTGATGTGGAGGAACAGGAGACATTTTTCTTCTTTTCATTCAGTAAAGACAGAAAAAAGATATTTGAGAAGTGGAAAATTAGTGGTGTGGGACAGTATCAATGAAAAAACACATTTTAAGAGCATCTATAAAATATTTGTATCGGTGGGAAGTGAGGCCTAATTTGGATTTAAAAGTGGAAAAATATATTAAAAAATTAAAGCTTGAGAGTCTTATTTTTCAGAAAGCTGTCTGTCTGCTTTGCAACATCTGAATAATCAATGATACATCTTCAGACCACAGGATGTCCTGACATATTGTTTGAGAATTACATGGCAAACAAAATGTCAGTGGGTCACAGCATTTAAAAGGAGATAATGAACTTATTAATAGAAATAAAAGCAGAAGGGAGCCTCACATTCAGAAACCGGAATGATAACTAAAAAGCACAGGAACCTGACTTTACAGATGGGAAATATTCAGAGCTCTTCATCAAGAATATGGTGTGGGATGAGCAATAGCCATTAAGTAACAGACATTTTACTCCCAAAATACAACCCTCGCATAAAATGAAGATCCATTCTTTGTCTTGGTAAGTGTGAGATACATGAGCAGGAAGGCAGAGCAAGGGCTGCTAAGGTGATTGCCCCTTAGCCACCCTGCTGCCACATCTCTGAAGCTACAAAGGAGTCCTGAGCTTTTGCGGTGATATGAAGAGACAGCATCTTCCTGGCAGTGGGAATAAGGGGGTGACTGGGGGCAATCCTGATTGCCAGGAAAGCTGACCATGCTCCCTTCCAGCAGAAATGGATGCCCACCAAGCCTTACTCATCCCAGACAATGCTCAAGACATCTCCTGTGAAGATCAGCTTGTGGGAAGAAAAAGATTTCATCCTTGGATGAATCTTTCCTTTGTGGAACAGTTCTTCCAGCATTTCTCAGAATAAAAGGGATTGCATGTAACAGTAAAGCCTGCAGAAATTTCTCACCCCCAGAGACTGGAAAAATAACAATCCAGCTCAATAAACCTCATATCCTTCCCAATCATAAATTACTCTTAGAAATTACTGCTCATCTCTAAATGTTTATGCTCCCTTTCCTTGTTTAATAGATTATCTGGATTTGTGGTCATAACATTAAAATGTATTGCTACTATAACGGTTAGTCTTGTCATCAGAATATTTTAAATTAAAGCAATATTAGTTCTGATAAATATTGTGCTAGAGACCAATGAAGGGGTTCCTTGCCCTGCCATACTGCTTAGTCACATTTGCATAAAAAGCTTAGCTAGAAATTAAAGAATGCGATGCTTTCTGAGTGAGGTGTTGACTAACAATGTAAGAACCTTAACCTTTCCAGGTCACCAGCGTCCTCAGTTCAGGGTAGTGTCACTATAAAGTTCTTAAATATGTCAGGTCCACAAAGTGAGTCAGGAGATGAGAGTTTGCTATATTGGCTCCTTTGGGGAAGGTCCTACACTACACTTACACCTACACTTTGTCTAGATTTGACAGAATTTAAGCAACTCTGCCAGGCTAGGAAACAAGAAAGCCTTCTCATTCACAGCAGAGCCTGACTCACAAGAGTCCTGAAAGTCTCTAGGCACCTCTTGAAGTCATCGCAGACTCATCTCAGTCCCTGGTGCCTAAACTGCTCTCACCTGTTTTAGAAGCTCCCTGCTCTGAAGATCTATGAGATTTTCTTCTTCCTAAGCACCAGTGAAAGCCAAAAGTTAGTCAGAGAGGTGACTGAGGTTTAATCCAGTAAAAATTATGTAAGCATAGCTAAAATTTGCAAATATTTTCATGTATAAAGTTTACTGGAGCAGATCCAATATATCTTATGCCAGTATCCAAACAGCTAAATCACTGGTCTTAGCCAAAAGAAACTCAATTCAGATTTTCCCTGTTGGAGGGATTTGAATCCAAAGCGTGCACACCAACCACTGAGTTACTTCAAAAAAAAGGCACCCTCTGTAATATCGCTTGAAGTTGAGCCACTACACAGCTAGCAAAGCAAGAGAAATGAAGTGTGGCTGTGTTATCTAGTGGTGAGGTATTCAGTCAAGATGAAGGAGTGCAAAGATCTCTTCCTCCTGGATTTTTCTGTATATATTATGCTGGATTGTCACTAGATTAAAAGACAGTAGCAGGATACCAAACATTTTGCATCATTATCTGAAACTGCCTTTCTGAAATCCCATTGCCTTAATCAATAGTTTCTTCTGCAAGATAAGCCATATGAAATAAAATGGCATGTTTTAAGCTGTGTTAATATTTACTTCAGTCATGTTAAAATGTCGCGTGTCTTATTCTGCCCGTGTATTTGAATGTTCAGTCTCTGTCCCAGAATCTCAAAGGGAGCCCATAGGGATATGCATGATGCTTGATAGCTCTTGGAGTCCTGGTGAAGACATACAGGAAAGCTCTACAGCCTGAGCTATTCCTGGAGCCTTGCAGTCACAGACAGGCAACAGCTAAGCTTTGTAATTCACTGCAAAAATGAGGAAACCTAATGAATTTTTCACCTACAGTTAAATCTTATGGTAAACCATGTGATGGTTTATTCAGAAGAAAGAAACTCTGGGCTTCTAGTTTGGGGGAACGTTCTAAAAATGGTTATTTTATTAATTAGACATCCATAAAAGAAGGGAATATTTCAAACAAATCAAAAACATTGGTTTCTGTGATTTATATATACAGATTAAGAATTGTGTCTGGAAGCAGGCAATAAGTATATAACAATATTTCCAGTTCAGGTGTAGATATTTAAGAATAACTGTCAAGGAGATGAAATCATAAATGATTCAAGTAAAATCCCCATCCCAGTTCCTCTCAGTAAATGAAATTCTGAGAAATTAATTCTGCCTATGTGGTTTATTGTGAAGACATGGCCCCTAATTAAGCAGCTGCAGTAACAAGATACTCTGAATTACACAAGTAGTCAGATGTGGTCTTTTAACTGACACGGCACTGGGGGTAAAAGGCTGAAAAGAAGGTCGGCCATGAGCATTCCAGTCCAATTAGCAGGATGAGATCTGAAATCATGCAAAATGTCATTAATAATCATGTTGTCAGCTTAGGACTGAACACAAATAATTGAGCAAAGCACACTCACAGTGCTATTCTCAGCAGCACATGGCCTAAGAAGTGCCAAAAGCTTCTTGGCATTTTATATTCAAACATCAAGGTGACTCAGACACTAAGTTACCACAAATCAGAATATGTGACCTAATGAAGATCATTAAAGAGTTGGGTCAATGTCTAATGCTAGGAAACTTGCCTATGAAGTGTGTCAATGAAACTAGGTAAGGGACACTTGTGTAACTGCATATACAATGAGAAAAGATTTATAGGAAAATTAAAAATTAAAGATCTAGTGAGGTAAATCTAGCCAAAAAGTTGGGAGAAGTCAGAAAGGCTTTTACAAATAATACATTAAGCATCATAGAGACTTACTGGTAAATAAGAAGAAAAAATTGATGGTAACCTGGACACTGATATTTAAAGACAACAATTTGATAAATTATGAAGGCTTGATTAAACCAGATATCGATAAAATGAAGTCTAGATGTCATCAGTGGAATAAATATTAGGAGAAAAAATTCTGAACATGCAAGTATGATGGAATTATAAACACCAAACAGCATAATCGGATATTGAACAGCTGGTGCTCTAAGACTGTTACAAAATTATCCAAAAGGTTATGCAAAGATAGGAGATGAAGTAAGTAGATTTTAGTTATCCATTTGGTATAGCATCCCATGAATATCTGAAAATATATTAAAAAACAATTGGGTAAAATAGTTGCTAAATAGTCTGAAGGATGAATAATGCTGTGATAAATGGCAACTGATCTAATTATGGAGGAAGCACATGGTTTGCTTAAGACCATCAACAGCCTGATTCCTTCTTTTGAGAATAAAGGGTTTGTGAGGAAAAGCCTGTATTTCGATATTACTCCAAAAAGAGATGAGATAATCTAGAGCCCATTCTGCACCGTATGTATATAATCTGAAATGTAAATTGCAATATGAATGGGTTAGTGTTCAGTGCAGACTGATGAAAGCAAGCCCGTGTTCATTTGTACGGTGTAAAGATGTTCATTCACAGTATCGGTAGACAGCACATCATTCACTGACATAACAGTCCACACAGACTGGTTATTATCCAGATTATGCATAACATGAAGAAGTGATAGCCAAGAATATCAGCAGAGGCAGAGAATAATGAGACTACCAGCCCAGGTGATTAGAGTACTTATGACACTGAAAGCAAGTCAAAAGTGCATGAAATGGAATGAGAACTGACTCAGAGATTCATAAAAATGCTAGTGTGCACAAGATTTAGGTGTGCTGTAGAAATGGTGTGAATATTGATGCTTAAAGGCATGCACAGTAAAGTTCTTAGGGGAACTTTAGAAATTTCCTGTCTGGTTGGGGTTCCTTCACTGTTTCTTTAGAGAGTAGTATCCCCACAGGGCTCCATGCTTTGGTCTTTCCTCTTTTCCCGTTTCATATTTTTATGATCTTACACAAATTTATCTTCTCTCTCCATTGACATAGTTTATAGATCCAGTGTTTTAATGTAAATCAATTAAAAACTTCACCTATGTCTCTGGCATGTTCCTCCAGATTCTCCAGTTCTCCCTGGGATATCCACCCCCAGGAGCTGGAAGATGGGAGCAGGGAGCAGGATAAACCCCTCATAATCCAGGAGGAAGCAGTTAATACTTGCTATGCCACCTGGACACTCATAAGTCTATGGGGCCAGATGGGATCCACCCAAGAATGCTGAGGGAGCTGCCGGAGGAGCTTGCCAAGCCACTCTCCATCA
>VZTL01038880.1:47881-74078 GCA_013400535.1 Scopus umbretta
GGAGTCACCATCCCTGGAGGTGTTCAAAAAACATCTAGATGTGGTACTTCAAGACATGGTTTAGCAGGCATGGTGGTTTGTTTTTTTGTTGTTTTTTGTTGGTGGTTTTTTGTTGTTTTTTTTTTGGGGGGGGGGAGGGGTTGATGGTTGGACTAGATGATCTCAGAGGTCTTTTCCAACCTTAACAATTCTATGATTCTGTGATTCTATGATATCCAGATGTCTTGTCAAAGCCAACATAGCTGAGAGAGACCTTTGAACTTCCTTTCCCCATATTTTTTATTATTTTCTTGTAGGATCCCTACAGACACCACTGCTCACCCTACTTGTTTCTCATATCTACTGGTGAGAAGTTGCCCTGGCCCTAACTTAACTCTCCCATTCAGGCTGTATCCAAGGTTCTTTCTCTAGAGCTCTCAGTCTATTTCATGGCCTGCCTGCATGGCTGTAACTCGTCCCCAGCTTTCTGGTGTCCATGACAGATTAATTCAATATCTTCTTCTCTACTTACACTGGCAGAGGCAATCCCAGTCTGCTCACAGACGCTGCCCATGGTCACCATCTTAGCCTGATGCTTTCAAAATGCGTTCTTCTGCAGGTCCCTTTTCCTGATAATGTCACTCATCAACAGTTGACTTTCAAGAATGACAGGGTGTGGTCATATTAGAACTCCCTCTCACAGTACCCATAAATATATCAGATCAACTTAATTTTCCTCCTTCACGTCTCTCCTTTAAGTTCTTCTTTGAGTTGATTATTTAAAGAAAACCAAAATTATTGACAACAGCAAAAATTTTTGCCTGTTACTCTGTCAAATGCTCTCATTCTTCCCATATGCTTCACTGTGTGCATGCTTTGTGTAAAAATTGCCCATTGTGTAATTTTTGAGGTTCAGACTCTCTTTGGGGTGTGTATTTGTGCAGGACTTCACACAAGGAGTTCTCCCCACTGACCTTGTTTCGAAGTTCCACAGGGAAAAAGACCTACCCAGTGTGAACTGAACCACAAGGATAGCAGACAGCTGAGCATGTAGAAAAGCACAGTGACTCAGTCTGCAATGGATCCTGTATTTCTGGAGCAACTATACACCCTGCAATACAAAATAGCAACAAATCTGTCAATCTGTCAGTCTAGGGTTTTGTTCTTCCCCCTTCACCGTGGTGTATGAGTGTGCACTTGCTTGCATATTGCCAACAGCTCCTGAAGGTACACGCTATGTGGCAACAGTCAGAGAGACACACAGGACAACAACAACATATTTCTAGGATTTCAGTCCTAAAACATATTTCTTTTTACTGTGTGAGCAGTAACTTTGATGATTGCTGTCACAGTTGTACACACATCATCAGATCTAACTTTTTTCTTTCACTAATTGACCACCAGGGTGCTCCCTAATTAAATTTTCTCTCCTATAGCTTTATGTTAAAGACATGCACTAGCCATTTTCTCAGGAGTGTCTGCACCGCACTAGGTTTGCGTTTGTTCTGGACTTTTGTATGTTTCTGCTCAGCAGGAAGCAAATATTAGTGCTTTAAAACCAGGTTGGAATTCTTTTTCCTTTGTGAATCTAAAATTTACTGTACAGTTTTGAAAGGGGTGATTATAAATCTAAAGGCGTAATTCTCACTGATGCTACTGAGAATGTACTTTCCCTGGCACATAATTTTAAAAGGTTGCCCTAACACATGTGTATTTTAAACACAGAAATGCAAATAAATCATCCTTTTTTCCTCTGATACCTGAACAACTAAAGCTGATTTTCTGACATGCAAACCGAGAGCAGCTGTCTGATCTTTTAATCTGTTACATATGCTTTATCTGATGCTCTCTCTATAGGAGAATATGAAACTGCTGTAGACATCATTATGCCTCTTGATCTGCCAATTCAATACCTGCACCCTCTTGTATTCCCAAAGTGAGAAGTAATATCCATGGGGGATCTTAGTCAAAGCTTCTTAGTTGCTGGGGGATTTAGAAAATATACTGTGTACAGTCCCCTGGCCACTGAGCTGTGGGATTTTGGAAGCAGCTCACTCTTTCTCCGCTTATCATTTTAATCAATTAAAAGGGTTGTCCATCCTGTGCTAATCTCCTTTCAACCCTTACTAGATCAAAAGACTCAGTTGATTATCATTGCAGATTAACAGGATGTCAGACAAATGTTAATTTGTATGTTACAAAGTCAGTGTCAGCATTCATTGTACATCTCTAAGGCCTGCAGAGCGGAGATGAATATGATTAAGAAAGGAAAAGGAAGAAAGCTTGAGGTATAGCTATTTTCACCTTCTCCAAATCACAGAAGGACATGAAAGACTATCCCCACAGCTCTGGGAACAGAGATGGGAAAGAAATGTTTATATGTTACTTGTTCATACCCTGACAACACAAAAATACCCAATCCAAAACCTATTTTCTCCTCTTTTCCTATCACACATTATCTAGAAGTCAAAAAATACCTCCAAAATTTGGATGTGAAAGCTTAGATTACAGGATAGAGCAATAGGAAGTCTGAGTGGTCCTGTAGAGTGCCTCACAGCCTATTTAGAGCACCTTATTTGAATAAATTTAGGATCTGTCTTTTAAGGAAAAAAACCCAACATTGTTCCACTGGGAACGGGAGTGAAAAGAGCAGTCTGTCATGCCAGACTACATAGTAGCTTGGGTGGTGCAGGTATTCATTTGAGAAGTAGTAGCTGGTGGGTACACCAGAAAACTTGGACTCAGAAGATATAATCTAATCTTGGTGATACTTTATGAGCAATAATTTCAACTCCCCATTAGCCCTGCTTCCATTCCCACCTGTCCATTTTTAGCTCCTGATTATGGTGCTGGTGGACACTGCTTGAACACAAGTTACCCATGTGAGGCTCTAGCTAAGAAACATTTGACTATCAGCAGGACAATTGGCTGGAAGTCTATGGGGAGGGTTTCACATTTGTGCAATGCCAGTAGCAGGACCAATACTGACACAGTGTCTACTTGCGGTGTCCCTACATTGTAGAGATCGTGGTGAAAATTGAAGGTGTTTAAAAAAGAGTTGCAAAATTTTTTCCCATGTGGCACACATGCCTGTGAGAGAGAGACTTACAATGTTTGTCCAAGAGAAATAAAGTGGCTTGCTTTCTACCTGCAGATATCTATATAGGGAATAGTCCTTTGATAGTAAACAGGTCGTCTGCTCAGGAGAGTAAGATACAGTAAGATTCAGTGATCAGAAGCAAAATATAAATGAACAAAGTCTAGAAACGAAGTCTGTGATTTTTCTATCTATGGTGACAACTAACAGCTGGTGTGTTCTCCAACACTGGGAGGCTTAATTCAGGGTTGAATATATTTCTAAGTTGTACCATAGCTCATTCAGAAATCATGGGTTTGATGGTGAGATGAGTACACTGTTACAGGATGCAGATCTTCAGCACATATTACGCATAGTATCAGACCAGTTCACTGCAATGATGCATTCTTGCTTTTAAATCTGTTATTTGAATGCAAGACCTATAGGGCATATATTTGCTCTTACTATGGCTGCTAGACATCATCTAACACTGTACTCATGTTTGCAGTGAGGATTTCTAGCCTGTGTCCTATGTACTATATATAAATACAATATGCTTTTAATAACTAAATAAAAAACATATATGGCTCTTGCTTTCTAGATAAAAGCTGTTACATAGCTCAAAGCAGAACTCTGCTAGGCCAGTGTTTCCTGGCTTCCAAAACACTAAAGCAAAGCAGGCTGCACAAGTGACCCTTGCTCCGCCTCACTGTTCACCAGAACCATGTCACCACCATCTCAGAAAATGGTTCACAGAACTCTATTACCAGAGATACTTGAATATAACTTCTTGAGAATACTTTGAGCATTTCTTTCTACAATTATTTTTGCAATGTCCAAGGCATGGCCTTTTTGTTGAATTTGATGTTTTATGCAATGCTTTTGCACATCAGCAGAATATGCAAGGTAGAGTAATCCTGCGCTAGGCACAAGTTCCAAACAAACTAGCTTTCTACATCCAACAGCAGCCACTACTGTGGACTTCATTTTTCAGTGTTTGAAACATCAAAGTAGTCAGGTATGAGGAAATCTGAATCACTAGGTCACATCTTGCCTGAGTCATGGCAGGCTTTGGTTTAATTTATAGAGAAGCACATATGTATATATGTTGTGTAGTATATGTTATATATTCTATAATATATAACACACAATTCTATAGTTTATAAATAATACCATTATCTGATAATTTTTGTGCATACATATGTAAATATCTATGTATATCTTTTAGCTAAATATCTCAGTGTATTTTCTATACATGTTAAATTTGCCCTTCCTACAATTTAATGAAGTGTCATCTAGATCTTCATGTTATAAGACCAGAATGAAAGAATTTTCTACTCTCTTTTCTAATCTATTCATTATATATACAGCTTTGTAACATTAGAGTGCAAGGTTTGAAATAGGCAAAAGCTCTGTGCAATCCCACTGTGATAAAATTCATTCAATAAATGCCCCGTGAAAGCAAGAAGTGACAATGAAAATGTATATTAGCTGGCATGTCTGTATCTTTATTTATTGACGGAGCTCTGGAAGTTCTTACATTCTGGACTGTGTTACAATGGAGACATTCCTGGTGAGAATGTAGTCCTGAGGGTGGTGATCAGAGGTAGTGGTCATGGCACTACCCCTACTGTTTAGTGGATTTTTTTAATTGCTTTAATGACAGACTCTGAATGTCAGGGTCTTCTGTCTGTCTTGAAACAAACTCCAGTTTTCCCACGTGGTGACAGGACTTCCTCGTATACAGAAGCAGGATACATGTGTTTGTGCAATTCCCAAGCATGCCTTCGTAACATGAAGAGTGTTTCTGCCAGAGGTGTGTGCACATGCAGTGTGCAGATGACTCAGTGAAGTGCCTGACAGAGATATCCAAGTCTTTTTCAGAACAGGGACTGCAGAAGAAGACATGGTCCTGTGCTCTTCAGATTCTATAAACCTGACAAAGCTGTCTGAATCACTCAGAGAGACTGTCCCCTAGCCCTGAAACACCACTATGACACTGTTTATCTTTAAATTACTCTAAATGCTCAGTGATCAGGCTAGAAATTAATATCTACCTTAAGGCAATATGTAAAGATGCAAGCGGTGGCTGTTCTGGCAGGAGGACATTGCCTTGCCCACATCAGCGAGGCAGATGTGTGGCAGATGTGAAGGGCAGTATTGCCCATAGTGCATGTCTCCTGCTCATCCTGCCTGTGGGGCTACACACGTCTCTCCTGGCTTAGTTTTGTCTGAATTTCCAACCCATGGAGATTGAGGAGGATGATTGGAGGGTTCAATGCATGTCCAGGCTTGCTTCTACATGGTGCCAGGACATGGCAGGGGGAAGATGGAACAGGGAGGAGATCTTCCTGAGTCCTGCAGGTTAGCCATACCTAGAAATCCAGGATTTAAAAATTAAGATCTCCTTTCCACTATGGCTGCTAGGACTTTTTGGCTGAAGTTGTAAGTGTTTGCTCTAATCCCATTTTTGCTATTGTGCTAAGGCCGCTAATACTTTCATTATCCAGCTGTGATCTTCTCTTTTGCATTCCCTGAGAGAGGCAGACCTAAATTCAGAAGACGAACACCATGGTGAGAGAGCTGAGCTTTAAGGCTTGCTAAACTACGTCAAAGCTTCAGAGCTCTTAAGTTTGTATTAAAAGCAAATCTCTTACCAAGTGAGCTCTCAAGCCCATTAAGAATGATTTGATTTCATTTTTCAGTTATTGTACAACAGATTCTCCAACCTGAAATACTCAGTCCTCCTACGCACCTAACTGCTAATACTGTTATCTTTTCTGCATGTTACATGTCAAAATGCTAAAAATTCAAAACTAAGCTAACAAAGCATCTCCTTATTTAAATTCAATCACAAGGATCTCTTTGAAATAAATTCTTGAGAGATGCTGATCTAAGCTTTGTGTGAACGCACAAACACCTATTAATCAACGCCTATTGACAACAATACAGAATCAGGTGAAACACCTACTGTCCTTCCTCCTCAGTCCTCCCCAGAGAAGCACGTACCGACAGACTACAGTCACAGCCTGCTCTGTGCATTGCGACCATCATTATTGTCAAAGTCCTGACAAACTTTTGCCTTTCAAATGATGAAATGGAGCAGGCTTGGCACTGCCTCATTTCTTTGACCGCATATCCATAGATCCCTGGAAATAGGTGCCTTGTAGCAGGGCACTTGTAAATGTTTTCTTAGGTACCAGTTTTTCCTTTTCCTCATTTTATCTTTTTCCCTGTTGTAGGAGTCAGGTTCCTTCAGTAAGCCAATCGAGTGACTTGGGATGTAGCTAGAAGAGCTGCCACCATCATCTTTAAACTAAACAGAAGTTTTCCTTCTTTTGTGTGTTTTTTGCTATCATTCCTCGTTGAATTTATGTTACCCCTAGCAGAGAAGGTACAGGGAGAGGCTCTTCACATGCGTTTCAGAAGTGTAGGCAATCACCTGGAAGTGAGGATGGTGTTAATTCAAGTTTAAAGATTCAGACTGCTGCAATTCACCACAAGCTTTCAAAGAGCAGGATCATGCTGGATCACAGTATTTATGCTATTTCCCTGCATGTGCTCTTCACATGGATCACCAGCCCTTATGGACCTGCCAGGGAACCCTTGCCCCAGACTAGGGGATGCAAATTCTAGTTCTTTCTTTTGATTGCTCTGGGGGAAGTTTCCTTAGTCCAACACAAGAAAAAAAAAAAAAAAAAGTATTCTAAAATTGACTTCTTTTGGAAACCACGGTTGATTGCTTTCACAAACTGCCTGCCTCTGAATTCAAACAGGCCTCTCTATGTTTTTCATTGATTTTTCCCTACATCTTTCGTTATCTAAGTCAGAAGTCAGGTAGAAAAAGCACACCACATATAATTGTATATTCAATAATATTATGCTGCTCAGTGTTTAATATGATTTGAAAAGCTTAATAGAATTACAGTTAACATTTATAATCAATCACTCAGTACAGTTTTATATTGTGAAAAGTCACCAAAACACACAAGCTGGAGTTATAATTATTACTTACACGTGATAGGATTTGCTCTTCTGGTAAGCGATGCAGGAGTTCAGGCTGAGGGAAAGGAAAGGATCTAGTGGCTTAGAATAATGGACTTTAATGCAGGCAGAGACAGCTGTGATAATCTAATCGAGCTTCAGTGTATCACAGGCCACAGATTTCCACACACTAATGCCAAGACAGGACTTCCTCCCAGCCAACAAGGATTTGGAGTGAAAAAAGGTGGTGAGCTGTGGTGGAAGCAGCTGCACCGTGGTGGTGCATGCTACCCGTGCAGGAGCAGCAGACTCTGGGCACCATGATGTTGTTGGCAAGCAAGTGCCCTGCATGGGGTGGCCCTAATACAGCTCACTTCTTTTTTCAGAAGATCAGCTCTTCCACTCAAAGCTCCCCTGCGTCTTCTGTAGTTGTTTATAGCAGTACAAAGCAGGGATTTGCAAAAGCTGTCAGTCTGTTCTTCTGATGTGGCATCACAGGCAACCCTCATATTCACGTGAGGGCTGGAGTGATGCCAGGACAATGTAGCATCAGTCCCAAGAAGTAAAGGGAGGGGTAGCTGTGGTCACTGCTGCCTGCTGCAAGACCTGGCCAAGATTTTCAGCAGTAAGCACCTAATCCATCATTAGGCTGCTTAGCAACAGACTGATTTTTAGCATGTTTAATATTCCGAGAAGAGGCATCCAGAGATGTTGTGACAGGGGAGAGACTCGTGATTCCTAAAGGCTAAGGTCAGATATGGCAATCATGATAGACTGGCATGTACTCCTGCACAGCACAGACCGGAGACCTTCTCAAAGTGCAGAGCAATAGGGGGCGGACACTTACATACCTCTGCAAATCACTGAGTCATATTTGCACCTGGTCAGTAGCTTCCTGCGGAGTCACGGCATGTATAAAAGAATTCCCACCTGAGAGTGATGCATTCAAACGTGCTAGTGAATCCAAGACACACCTCAGTTAGCTGTTCCAGATCTTAATTTACCTTCCCTTAAAAAATGGCCCCTGGGTTCTGGTCTGAATTCTTCAAACTAGCGAGACTGTATTTTGTTTTGCTTTCTGATTTCAGTTTGGTTCCTGGCTCTGACATAGGTTTTCCTATATGAACTTGGGCTACTCACCTGACCTCTTACCTCAATTCATTGTTCCAAGGAGGAGATTACACTTCCCTTCTCTAACCTCTCTATTGTGTCAAGATCAAAGACTGCCTTGGACATTGATCTTTTCTGCATCTTGACACAATTTCTCAAGTGAAAGTACCATTATTTTGGCTATGGTTTGTATAGCTGTGCTGCAGTAGACCCTAAGCAAAGTTATTCTTTACGTTAAACATGTCAGCATCTTTGCAGCTTTCATGTTATTTATGTTGCAAATTAAGAAACAGGTAGGTAGCTGCCCCAAGTCTTGATACTGCAATAACTTTTCTTCTCCCAGCACACACCACAGCACTCACTCAGCTGTTCAAAGAGGCTTCACATTGTCAAGAATCAGTATTTTACCATCTTTCTCCACATCACTTCTAAGCAGAGCTGCTTGGGTTTGGGTCTTTCCAAAGTGCAACCTTTCCAGGGGAGGCAATGGAGTGGCTAAAAGGGCTACAACCTGCCCATTGATCTCATCTGGATGTTGGGCTCCTGCTTGCTGCCATGATCAAATGACTAGGAAGCCCATCATTTCACTTCACAAAGTAGCAGGATCCTACCCCAAATCCTGAACCCATTTTTGAAGCAGTTAGGTACATAAAGATACAGACAGAGAACTTCTGATGACTGCCTGGGATCTTTGCCATCATTTAATTTCTGAATGTCCCACTAGAACTCTTATTTTATTGTCTTTCTACCTGCATGGCCAGTAATAAAAAATTTTACCAAAATCCCCTCAAAATTTTCTGATCAATCAAATGCATTAATCAAAATAAAGTTTTATTACAGATGCAGAATTAAAAAGAAAAAAAGCAAAGAACTTAGGACATACAAAAGCACCATTATTAATAATCCTGATAAAGTACTACAGAGATTTTTATAGGACTTTCATGGAGGTGTTGTCACAGACACAAGGCTGTGAGGACCTAGGGGATATTTTGCATCTTTTTAGGCCATCTTACAGAGCTGGAAAACCAGACCAGCTTTAAGGAATACAAACCCTGCTGTATTTAATCCCACAGCAGCTATAGGTCTGGTCTCTTTAGTTTGAGTAATGCAGAAGACACTATCCTGATGGTTTACCCCTAGATGGCACTGCCTGGCAGCCTGGCTTCAGCTCGCTTCCCATCTTTTACCTTGGTTTCATAGCCAAGGTTTCTACTTCACGCAAGACTGGGTGGAGAATAGGACAACAAGATGAGGGAATTAAATTTCTGCCACTCTTGGTTGAAGTGGCAAATATTCACTTGTCTGATCCTTGCAAGTAAAAGAGCAAACAAGTCTTCAAACAAAGTGTTATAAAGCAGGAATTCCTATATATGTGCATTTAAAGAGTGTCTGTTTTTCTGTGCATGCAGCAGATACTTATCCTGACAGGGCTCCCTGCTGCTAAACCCAATGTCCCAGAGACATCAAGATGGGAAGATGCATTGTTATGAACTTGTGATCTATTCAATTCTCCTGCAATCTTAGGGAACAATGGTTGATGTGACACATTTTTCCAAATTAACTATCTTTCCTTTTATAACTCATCCTGGTACAACCTGCAGTTTGCTTTTGTGTTTCCATTGCTCTAAATGATTTATCAATATTTTTGATCATTTATACTGCAGATCAGAAACTCCCTGTGAAACTCCTGATAGTAAAGTGATATCTGAATATTTAAGCTGTTTGGATTAGTTTTAACTAGATGCATTCCTCATGAGATGATCATATTTCTTCAAACCCGTGTGAATGGTTGTCTCAAAGTTTCTGATTTGCAATTCAGCAAATGATTACCTATTACTAATTACCTATTTCTAGGTAATTTTCCATTCTGACATTTCTGTAAGTATTTTAGTTATAAATTGTTTGCTAGTGTATTCATAGAGAAAACATTTGCAGGACAGGAAAATATCATTTTTAAGGGCTAACATTAGATATTGCCCAACTACCAGTAATATTGGCTACAATCCTTTCCTAATCTATCCCTAGGTTTCCTTTACTAGCCCACAGACTGTGGGAGTACATGTAGGCACACACAGCTGCAACTTCTATAAGGAAACATCCTTTGCATCTTGTAGAAGCTGGTCAGACATTCCTCCTCATCATTAGAGATGGTAGCAGAAGGCCACCATGCTCATTCTTTAATTAACTAACTAACTAACTAAATCTGTGATTTTTCTCCACAAATGTGTCAGGTTATAACTGGGCTGTTTTACAGGTAACGCTGACTCAGCTCCTCTGCCAGCAATTCACATTTCTCTATACTTCAGCCTACCACAGCCCACTACAAAATACTGAGCCCACGCCAATCATCCAGTCACAGGAATGGTCTTTTGGGGTTCTAAAGGACTTCTGCTGTCACTTTGCCATTACCAAAAGGTGTAATAGATTGCATGTAACTTGTGGACTAGACTTCCACTCTTTTTCAGCTCTTCTCCCACAAGCATATTCCGATCACTGTTTTGCATGGAGGCAATAGGGACAGTCCTCAGGACAGTCAACGAGCCACTGAAGAAGCTCATGGAGACCCTATGTGTGTATACCGATCAAGTTATTTATTAATGAATAAATAAAAATGAATTGTTAAAAAATTGTCCTGTTGTCAAATTTTGAAAATCTAAATCTGTGTTTAAATCATTTGTTCAGCACCCTCTGATTTTAATTCAGTTCACACAGCTCACACATGACACTGAGCTTTGAACCATGATGGGAAAGAGCTACGAAAGGGTCTCTGTTGATCCTGATAAATACACAAATAATTTCTTCCACATCTTCCAAAATGCAGCTCTATTCCTTTTTTATCAACCTACTTGGTAATCTTTCATACTTGGTAATCTTTTTCAACCTTTTTTATAGAAGTTCACTGTTAAGGAGTTCAACTTTTAACACTTGGATATGGGCTGTAGTTCTTCCATAATCTTCTTCAGCAGTGAACTGCAAGTCAAAAGATTATAAGGCTTAGTAAATAAAGCAGCAGCCTTTCACCTGCCAGACAGACTGCTGCCCTAGTTTAACCTTGCTTTATGTGATGACTTTGATATAAGCAGATATGAATTTCTGCAACCAGAAACTGTTGTACTACATCTTGGATAAAAGGCTAGAGCATGAAAATTCAGGTCAAGTTTTAAAACAAAACACATTTTTTAAAGAATAGATTTATATATGTAGGACAGGATTCACACAGTCACTTAGATGCACTTCAGATACTCCTTCAAAGGAAACTATGGTTTTTTGTGCATTTCAAAGATGAATTTTAAGTATTAAGTCCAGGAAATGTTTTCAAGCTCTGAATACCACTTTCTCAGAAACTCCTTGCCCAATATTGTGCTAAGATGCTTGAGTATCATTCTGTCATACCCCAGAGATGGCATCCACTACTCCATACCTCATGTGCTGCCATCCTCGTCTTAGGAACCTCTCAGTTACAGGAATGTAAGTACCAATGAGTTTGTTTGTGAATCCTAAACTCAGTGTCTCAGACTGCATCTGGATTGAATGATACAGCTTTGGGGTTGTGATGTTTGCCCACAGAATCATATGCTGAATTTCTCTTTGATTCTGTGTCTTGGAAGAGAGGATACTGATGACTGCTACCAGTTGGGTTTCTAGACTAAGTAATGAGCATTGCACAACCAGCACTGTATCAGGGTGTATTCACCTTTTTTTGTTCAGTATTCGTTAAGGACAAGAGGAAATGGCCTTCAGTTGTGTCAGGGGAGGTTTAGATTGGTATTAGGAAAAATTTCTTTACTGAAAGAGTGGTCAAACATTGGAACAGGCTGCCCAGAGAGGTGGTGGAGTCACCATCCTTGGAGGTGTTCGAAAAACAAGTAGATGTGGCACTTCAGGTTCAGCAGGCACGGTGGTGTTGGGTTGACATTTGGACTTAGAGGTCCTTTCCAACCTTAATGATTCTATGATTAAATGTGTTAAAAAGAGTGGATTAATTATGAAATTTCCAATTAAAAGTATCAAAAATGTGCCGGTGATTGAAATTCCAGTGTCTGGTAATGAGTGTATTGTGTTATTGTAACTCTTCTGGTATCTTCTTACTTGGTTTGGTCAATAAACACCTCCACAGCTATACATGAGAACAGCAGTAGTATCATGGTCTGTAGGACAAGGAACTGCTTTTCTGTGACGAGGACAGAGCTGCAGCTCCCATGGTAAACAGCTATGGACTAACCTGCTCATGGGAGAAACTAGTGTCAGGCGGTATCAATTGGCAGAGGCAGTGAAGCCTCACAGCTATGGCACTGGTACCCAGCCTGCCCGATGTTACCAGAGACGGTCTTTACACACAGAAATAGCTGGCTCATTTTGTCTTCAGCACACCATTTTCAACCAGTGCCACAGCATTCCTGAAGGAGAATTAACCTGAATATGCTTTTGGTCAGCCTCTCCTCTTTTACTTTCGTAATTACATTTATTTGCTAAATAAGACAGGATGTGAAGTCGTTCAGTCCTGTTCACAGCCAGAGAGTTTTTGTTTGTGTGAATTTGGTGAGGCTTTGACAAATTTTGATAATTTTGTATGTTATTTACTTAATATTTTGGTGACTTTAGCACACCATATATAAATTCCTGGCAAGCTAGTATTCACTAATTTGAATATCTGTAGAGCTAATGTTTAATAACACCTCGTTAGTCACAGGCCTACTGGATGAGGGCAAAAAAGTTAAATAAGTATTTGTTAAGTCCTCTCCCTGTTCCACAGGCATCCCCAGGCCTCTTGAAGTAATCTGAAGTATATCCAGAGGTCAAACGCAATAGGTCAATAAGCGAGTGCTCAGATGCACTTCAGCTTACTGAGATGAGGCAATGCCATACCCACCAGCTGCTCAGTGCTCAGTTCCTCCTGCTGGGAGCCCACCTGCAGAGCCTGCCACTGGCTGCTTCACTTTATTCCCCACAGGTGCTGCAGAGTTTAATCCAAGTGTGTCTGAGGCCTCCACAAGCAGCTTGACCTCTGGTCAGAAGCTTTAAATAAAGCTGAAATACTTCCCTTTAAGAGGAGGAAGGAAATAGGGAAGAAAATAGAATTCAATGGAGTTTTTAAGAAATAATGATGCAGTAAAAAGCAACGTCCTGAGGAAGATGCTGCAGAAAGACACTGGTAGGATGGGACTTGGGGATAACTTTGTGGCTACTTATCCATCAGGCTTACAGCAAATCTGAAGCAAAACATGTGACAGAATTATACCCTGATGGCTGATACTTAATAGCTCATTTCTTTCTGGCATCTGCAGACTGCTTATGGGGATATTAGCTATTTAATAGAATTGCTGACAGTGACCAAAAATAAAAAAAGGCAGGCAAAGAACCAGAGGCGGAGAAAAAAATTCCATAGTTTTGGGTCATGTTTTGGAGAAAATAAACATGCAGGAATAATTTCATGTTTTCTTTTAGGGCTGGTCCTGTGCTAATGCCAAAGCCAGGCTCAGGAGGTGTTTCAGAAAGTACTGGCTGGCCCCGGCCAAAGTCATGCTGAGGACCAGGGCAGACATCAGTGGCCTCAGAGCACTGCCATTGCTGCTTAATTCACTAATATAGATATAGCCTTTGTGCCAGTTCCCTTCTCTTGTCAAAACAACATAAGGGAAAGACCTGATGCTGGATTTACCATAATACGATTAAAGGAAACTCTTCTCAGAGACAGTAGAATGGACAAGCCTTCTGTATGAGCTTCCATTTGTCTGATGATACACTACCTTCATTTCCAGCCCTCTTCTAATATTAGGAAAGTTGTAGATGACATGAGGCAGCAATATCTGCCAGGGACACAGTCACAGAGGTAGCCCCACTTCAGTTTCTCTTACTGTTTTATTTTGCTCCTCTGCAAGGGGTGCTAATTTGTTTAAATTTTGCATGAGACCCATGATGTGGAAAATGGCCTTACAGCCTCTATAGCTGTCGTAGTCTTTAAAGACCCCTTCCATACCTCCACCATGTTCTCCTGCTCATGTTCACGTCTCTATCACAGAAAGAGGTTGCTAATTTACTTACGGAATCAGAGGCTGCACAGAAAACACCAGCACAGGACATGTAATTGTAAAATGTTTTCCTCCATCACAGAAATTCCCTGGACCAGCTTCACCCCGGGACACTCAGGAGATAGTCACAAACAGTGATAATGATTCTTTTTTTGCAAAATGCTCAATGAATTTACCCAGAATCTAGGTCTTCAAATTCAAAACTTTTTGTCCTGGGTTGCAGAAATTACGGTTGCAAAAAAAAAAAAATGATGCTTCTATTTTTGAAACTTACACCTTTTGGGATATCACCAACAATAAACCAGTATTTGTTTCTTTCATAAATTGTTTGAACATTCTCTGCTTGTCTTTAAAATCCTGAAAATTCTTATATGAGACTTGTAATGGCACTGGCAAATCAACTTCTACCAAGCAATCAAAATTACAGAAAGTTTATCAGTATCACTCAATAGATTTGTGGCAAATCTTCATTGTTTATAATTCACAGTTCAAGCTGTGTGTGGGGGATTGGCTTTTTCATGCCTCTTTTGAGTGATCAGGGGAATACTCATGGCTTGGGGGGCATGTGGGAGCCTCACGGTTCAAACCATTTACCCCTGCCCCAGAAACTGCTGTGTGGCTGCAAAACACACCATCAAGTCTTTGGGTCCATCTAATGCCCAGTAAAGGCAGTGTGGTGGCTGACCCTGGCCTTTGACATGCTTGTCAGTCAGGGGGTTTGGGTATTAATTTTTAAGACCTATGGAATTAGATGGCTAGTCTTCATATTTTCTCTAAGGATATGGGGAGATGGTATTAGTGGGCAATCTCCAGGGTTTCATTTGAAACTATCTTGTGAAGAGGCTTTACCCTGTTGAGAGGTACAGA
Organism: Scopus umbretta; assembly: GCA_013400535.1. Lineage (NCBI taxonomy): Eukaryota > Metazoa > Chordata > Aves > Pelecaniformes > Scopidae > Scopus > Scopus umbretta. The sequence continues at coordinate 62,927 of VZTL01038880.1, forward strand.
ACAATGCAGAATTTTTTGGCTCCATTAAAAATTATTTGCCTCTAGGCTCAATATAATGTTATGTGTACCATAAACATTTCACACTTGAAATATCTTTTGTACAACATGTTTATAGGCATGTGTCATGGTTTAACCCCAGCTGGCAACCAAGCACCACACAGCCGCTCAGTCACCCTCCCCACCCCCCAGTGGGATGGAGAAGAGAATGCAAAAAGCAAAAGTAAGAAAACTCATGGGTTGAGATAAAGGCAGTTTAATAGGACAGCAGAGGAAGAGAAAGTAATAATAATGATAAAAGAACATACAAAACAAGTGATGCACAATGCAATTGCTCACTGCCCGCTGACGGATGCTCAACCCGTCCCCGAGCAGCGATCGCTGCCCCCGAGCCAACTCCCCCCAGTTTCTATACTGAGCACGATGCCATATGGTATGGAATAGCCCTTTGGCCAGTTTGGGTCAGCTGTCCTGGCTGTGCCTCCTCCCAGCTTCTTGTGCACCTGGCAGAGCATGGAAAACTAAAAATTCCTTGACTAGTAAAAACTCTACTTAGCAACAACTAAAAACATCAGTGTGTTATCAGCATTGTTTTCATAGTAAATCCAAAACACAGCACTATGCCAGCTACTAGGAAGAAAATTAACTCTATCACAGCTGAAACCCGGACAGCATGTACGGAATGCCTATAAACACTCACTTGCCAAATATAGTTAATAAATGTGTAAGAGTACAGATCAACACTTGAGAAAATTCTATTCCTTTCTCATGAAAGAGGGATTTTTTTTTTGTAAATATCTAAAATACTTTTTAATGTTCTCATGGCAAGAGGCAGAGAATTGGTAATTTGCTGGTGACAATTTTGAATGGCTATTTGTTCACAACTGTTTATACGCTTTTGCTAAACAGAGCTATACAAAGCTAAGCAGCCAAAAGCCACACCGCTGTATTACACTGCGGTCTTTCACACGGCCAAAGACGAGTTTTAGTTTACATCATAAAAACATTGCCAGCTAGGATTGCTTCACTCATTGCATAACCTTGTAATCTACAGCCAAGATATCAACCATGCTGGCTCCTGTACAGCGGAGCTTTGCCTGCTTCAGCCATAATCCGGAAACACGCTCTAGATGGAGGATTTGCAGTGCTAGGTCACTGAGGGATCTCTTGCTTTTCCCTACCTTGGAAAGTCATCAGCCTAATGAACAATGACACCTTGCTCTTCTCACGACTGTCCCCAAAGGAAGATGTGCAGTAGCAGCTGCAGCAATTGTAGCAAGATGCTAGGCACCAAAATCCATAACAGAACAATCCCCACACCTTCCTTTTAAACTGACTTCTCTTCCCAAATAGCTACAGATTAATGTGAATTTAACTGAAATCTCCTGGTAAATAATGTTGGTGAGGCAAGGCAGAGAGGACTTAGTTCTCCAAAGAGCTGCTGAAGAAAGAGATCCTCATCCCACCTGCCAGTGTCTTAGATATCCCATCACCACTCAGGGCACAGCAGGAGGATGAAAGTTTTGATTCTCTCCCATCATTTGTCACCTTGTAGTAGGTACCCTGGGCATGAAGTATGACTCTGGAAGTGTGCAGGTGCCAATCTCACTGATTACTTGTGCAACTGCTCTACACAGTGCAGATAATTATACAGAATAAGACCTGCCACATCAGTAACCTGGTACCAAAGGAGGTGTTGCATCTAGCAGGGAAATAGACAACTTGTAGGTATTGCTTAAACTGGAGGGAAGTATGAACATTTGTCAGTCACTGAAACCCCTCCTAGAGCACCACATGTTTTCATTATTAAATGTTTCTGAAAGACCAGATCTATGTACATATGAAGATGTCCCATTGTTGTTGTTATGTTAAAAATAAATATGCTACTTCAAAAAACAAAACAAAATACATTCTAATAGTTGAAAAAGAGCAGAAGATAGTATTATTCTTTGTGAAAGCATTTGGTGTGACTGTAATGCTTACATTTGCAAAGCCAGTGTATTTATAGAAACCTAATACGAAATAGAAAGTTAAGCCCAGGCCTGATTCCTTGATCTGAACTTTGAAACTGAGGTCAGAAAACTGCAGTGTCAGTCACAGGGGATGCCTGAGAGGGTGACCAACAATGGCACGCACGCAGCTCCTGTCTTCTGGGGTGAGCTGTCCTCAGCTCTGAAGATTTCTCAGACTGCTGGGCTCTCTCACCACCAAACTTTTAACTGAAAATGTGATAAACTACCCCAGCTCTGTGGGACAGCTACGAGCACTTAGGAGATCAGTACTGGGAACAGTACTGGTTTGTGCACCAGTTTCTGGGAATCACTGTTCACTGTACGAAGCTGTCCTTGAGCAAGAGCTTCACTCAGTGATGTGGCCGGCTGCCTGCAAAAAGCAAGCGCCTGCGAAAGAAACTCAGTGAATGAGGATAAAAGAACAAAGGGAAAGGGAAAAACCTGTGGTCTGGGTGAAGTTACCTACTCAACCACAGGATGAAAACTGAAGTCAGTATAACAAGGAGAATAAAAAGAAATCGTTGCAATAAGTTCTGTGTTGAGGTCGGTGGCTGACACTTTCAGATCCATCAAGAGTTTTAATCATTGTATAGAATTCTGACATTCACAGATTTGAAATAATTGTCCATGGCTGAGTAAAGAAGTAAACTGGTTATGATCCAGATTGATTTTGGGCTGTATTTATGAATATATAAAGTGGGTATTCAGAAGGCCTGACATAATTCTTTTTCCTTTAACAAATCACTGATCTGGAGCAGAAGGAGCTTTAAAAAGCCAACAGAAATAAGTCTTGATAAGTCTTCTACTGGATCATTTTAAAGAAAAAGAAGGTTTAGTGGCAGATGTTCCTCAATCTTGGTATTTAATGAGAAGTAGGAGTGTCAAGCAGCAAATATTTGCATGAAGGGATTACGGCAGCAGCTGTTTAAATACAATGGACTGAGCATAGTCAAAATAGTGATGTGCTGTTGGCCAAATACTACTATATTTCTAGAAGTAGTCTGCACAAGTGTGTGTTGCTACTTGTGTGTAAAAAAAATCCCTAAATAACTTTTCACTGGACACCTGGAATAACAGCATGTGAAGTCTCTTGACAATCAGGCAACATTAGACCTACTGAGTAGCTCCTGCTCCCAGAAATTTTGCATGGATTTCAGTGGTAGCTATAATTTTTCATTATAGAAAACCTTGTCATGACATTTTCTGAGACGCATCCTCCGCAGTTTGATTCTCTGCATGCTTTAAAACAGAAGAACACCTGAAATGGGCTCAGACAAGGAGTGTCTACCTTGGTCCTAAGTATTGGTTATTTACTGAGTATAAGAGGATGATAAGTAATATTTCTTTAGTTACCTTCTCTGCTTACAGAAAGCTGCAGATTAGAGGCTTCATGTGAAGCTTTAGTGGACCTTTTTTTCTATTTTCATCTAATCTGCTTTCAAACTTATTTATACTTCAGTATCTAAAAAGTTTTTTTGGCAGTGAGTTTATTTGAAATGCAGTTTGACAAAGCTTGACTTGCTTTGTTTTGAACTTATTGCAGAATAATTATATTTGGTGTGCCCTTGTTTAAGTTCATCTTGCTTGAAAGCCATGCTGTACCTCCGATCATTCTCCTTGCTCCTGTTTGTGTATTTTCTGTATCTTAGAGGAGAGGCAACCAAAACCCAGAATGCGGGAACGTGACTGAGTTTGTGTTATTATAATGACATTTAAAGGCTGGCTCTCTACTCCTTTCATTTTCATTTTGAATTATAATGAGTAGTGAGATGACATTTTCATAAAACAACCCACAATAAATCTATGATCTGTCTTTTTGACTAAGTAATAATTTAGTGTCAGGGTTATTTTTCTCAAGTACATTTCTTCGCAGCTGTCAACAGTTGTTCTGTATCAAAATCTAATCCTGCAGCTCTTTGCAATCAGTTTTATTTTTAACTACCCTAAATAATTTTGTCAAGTCAGAAAACTTACATATACGTATGCTTTACAATCACCTTCTGTAACCCCTTTTCTGGCTCATGTATGAATATATCCAGCAGTACAGGTGCCATCACAGCCCTTTCAAGACTGATAATTTCTTCCTGTACTCTTTCCTATCTTTTAGCTATCTATTACTTTTGCAGAGGGCCTTCCCTCTTACCCCAGAGCAGCCTACTTCAAGAGCTTTTGGAAAGGTATATTATCAAAAGCCTTTCTGAAATCCAAGCCCAGTAAATAAACTAGCTTAGTTTAGATAAGACAATGTTTAATGAGTCCTCCTTGTGCTGAAACAGGTTTGAGGCCCTTACTTCTTCCTGCAAAACCTATATTAATTCCCCCCATTAAATTATATTGATTCATGTATACTGCTAGTTTTGTTATTTATTATAGTTTCTACTAATCTTCCCAGTACGAAAGTACAACTTCCTAGTCTGTAGTTTCTCAGATTCCCCAGGAGTCCTTATTAAAATATAGCATTGTATTTGCTATCTTCCTTTCCTTTTGTACTGAGGCCAATTTAAGTGATAGGTTATACACCACAGCTAAGAGCATGACTCTCTCAAATCTGAATTATCTAAGACCCACTGGGCAAATGTTATCAGCGCTGACAGTGCTCTATTGATTTTTTTTAAATTGTCCTAACATGTCTTTTGCTGACAGTTCTGGCTGAGAAATTTCCCCTACTCTGTCTCCTGTAAAGAAAGGCTGAGGGGTAAGACCAGACCCAGGCTTTGCCATACTGACTACTGATGCAAATACTACACTTAGTTTTTCTGCTACTTCTTTATCTTCCTTGAGCAATCCTTTTACAGCTCAACTACCTTTTGGTCCTGCAAGTTTTCTAACAGATGTGCCATTTCTGATACACCTGGAAAACATTTGTGACTAACATACATGTCTTAAACTAGCTGTTCCTTGAACTCATTCTGGCCTGTCTTGCAATAGTTTTACATTCAGCACGCCAGAGTATATGATTTTTTCCAGTTTTCTAGTTTGGAGATAGCTTCCCAGAAACATCTTTACTCTGCTGTATGACTGCAGTCTTTCTTGACCTTTTAAACTTCTTTGGGATAGGAATATATTTACTGTGAGCTTCTAATCTAATGCTTTTATGCAACCTCCCTGCCACCTGCAATCATTTTATTCTCTTACTAGGACTTTTCTCATTTCCTTCAAAGGAACTATACAATTTTTATACAGTTCCTGGTTTTGAAGCTAAGAGATACTGGAGTGTGGGGCTAGGAGTTTTTCTCCTGTCTTTTGGGAGGACTTTCTCAGTTCTACATGGCTGCTGAATATGAATACATTTCAGTCAGTATTACAATATAGTTGTTTAACAATGCTTCAGACTAGGACCTGTGAGCTGATCCCATGAGGACTACATCAAATCATACTTCTCTGCTTGTGAGTTTTCTAACCAGCTGCTTCAAGAGATAGTAGCTTTAAAGCACCTATGTTGTCTAAAAATGTAGCCTCGGAATAATGCCCCATTGGGGCATATACCTAAGCATGGAGGTGCAGAAGGAAGCGGGGAGGAAAGAGACCTGTCTTTTATTAACATGTTTTCTGCCTCTGTAGCTTCTCTAATAACGTCCTTGGCAGTCACAGTCCAGATGGTCTCTCTCCTGGGCGATTATAGGACAGCTTCATAGTCTACCCTTCATGCAGGTCTGAAGATGTGGCTGCTGAGGATCCTGTGCGATTGCCAGAGATTAACTGATAGAGAATGTTCAAATTCACTCATATCCATCCAGGCTTTCCTCAATGTATAGCACCCCTCCCCTGCTGGAACAATCCATTTTTAAATTCAGTATATAATTTTTAGACTGTTATTTCAATTTCCCAAGATTATCTTCCTTCTATCAGGTCTCTGAGGTGCCTGTGTACCAATAACCACATATCCCTGATATCTCTCTGTGTTGGTATACAGAGACCCCCTTGGTATATAAATTTGTTTATGTACATGAACAAGTTTAGGTCTGTTTAGTAAGCACAGTGCTGTGTGGAACTGGGGTATGCCAGCAGCAGGTCTTAAATCTTTTCTCCCAGAAGATAGTTCAGTGTCAGTGGTATTCCCCACTGCATATGCAGGAAAGCCTGCTCATGCCTACAGAAAATACCTTTCCTTTTAATGAAAAGGAAAACCAAACCCTTTTGTGCTCAGCACATATCCAGTTCTGAATGTTTGCTGTCCTGTGAGACAAAGGATATTCTACTTCCTCAGCTTCTAATCTATATTATCTTTCACATCTATACCACTGTGTCTTTTAAAACTGTGCTTGAAATGAATTTACAGTATAAGGTCTTCAAGAGAAACAAATTTAGTCAAAACATTCAGGGAAGAAGGTGGCAGTACTTTGTCCCAGTAAAAAACACACAGCAGAGGAAGCAAGAGGTTGGTTTTTGACTTCCAGAGAGAAAGATTTCTCGATAGGTTAGATATAGAATTATAAGCATAAAAGACATTAAAATAAGGTGAATAGGTGTGAGATGGGTAGACAATCAAGGGTGAGATGAGAAAGTGAGAGCTAATATATAAATGCAGACTGTAGCTATTTGAAGTGTGGAAACGTGAACTTAGCATGCTGAAGGATGGGGAGCTGCAGGAACGTCTCAGAGGCAGTATGAGGAATAGCATTAGTGCTACCAAAACCACAGAGGACTTCAAGAGCTTTCTTTTCAGAAGGGAAGAAGTAGATAGAAAGGAAGTCATAATGATAAGTATTTACTGCTGCCTTCAATCATTTATCAATTTCATCCACCAGAAAGTATGGCATGAGGCAAACAAACTTAACGTTAGAAGGTACTCAAGTTCTACCCCATGAAAACAAGAAATGACCAAAGCACAGAGGAAAACAATGATTGTTTCATTGCTTGGATTCTTGCTGAAGAGCCTGACAGAGGAGACCTTCATGAGAAACATATTAGCTGTTGGGTGGAGGATAAGAGTTTCCAGTAGGAGGTATAAAAGAGAAGCATCAGAGAAAGACATGGAAGATGGTCTCCACAGTCTGGAAGATGGGAATAAAAGAGTTGCAAGAGAAAGAGTTGAAAATGAGAAGAGTTGTACACAGATGTGAAATTAAAGGGTGGACATTAAAGGGTGACAAGTCAGATTTGAACTTGAGATGGAAAGTGAGAAGATATTAGCAGAGAGATGTCAAAAGGAAAATAGTTTATCCTGAGTGTATACAAAATGGTGTTATGTAGAGTTTGGAAGGAAGTTACACTCAGCTGCCTGCTAGAAAAACAGGACTCTGTCCATGATTATCTTTTGCGGGAGTGGCTGCAGCCATGGGTATGGGCATACTGAAGATGTAGGAGGAAAAGAAGCACTTGTATTTCATGATGGAGTACAGTATATATCTATATATAAACTTTTACACAGTCCCATATTGCTATGTGCTTTTGAGTTGCGTCCCTGGCAGATGCCTGGCTCCCCAGGACACCAGCAAGAGGCTTGGTGGTGAAGAAGAGGAAGTTCTTCTCCTAGCCACCGTTTAGCCCACACAGCAAAGCTTGCCTTGGATAGAGGCTTTCACAATGTCTCTTTCACTACCTCAGTTTTTCAGAGATCTCCTGCTCAGTTATTGAGCTGAGATGAACCTCAGTCACCTCCTGAGGGCCAGTAGTGCCCCCACCTGCCTGACCACTTCATAGGGTGGGAGAGTGGGGCTATCAGATGCTACCTCTGCTTCAAACAGCCAACCAAGAAAGTAGCAAGCTTTCATCACAACAAGTGGGGACAAAAATCAGACAGGTGATAAACCAAAAATTAGTGGACTGGTTTGTCTTGTGTGAGGTTCAAAAACAAGAAAACAATCCAAAACCATCCTGCAGATGACACTGCCGTTTATTTAAGAAAGTGTAAAGCTCTCTTGTGCAGTTCACAAATGAAGGCAGGGCAGTTATTTCCTCAGTGGTAATTATATTCCAGCCTGTCATTTTGTTTAATCTGTGTATGACTAGATCGGTGAATGTTCTACCTGTAGCAAAAACCTAAACACACACCAGTATCCTTTTGCATATTACTGACACTGAACTTTTCAGTGGATAAAGCAAAATTAATGATGATAAGTGTCTTAAGTAATGCATGTTTATTTTTAGGTATATGTTTACCTAAAGAAAAGTTATTTTTCAAGACAGAAAATAATTTTTTTATAAACATCCACTTAAGAATTTCAGCAGCCTGTTTCTAAAGGCTTGATAAAAATGATGCAACCTATAGAGATCTAACTCAGATGTACTTTCTAATATGCCAAAACTGTTGATTCCCTACAGATTTTACGCCAGAACTTGAGAAGTTTTTAATAACACAACATCCACTGAATCCCCAGGGCACTGGCCACTCAAGAGTCCCACCACTAAGACAGGGTGCATCTGCAAGGAGAACCTGGGTGCCAACGTGCAAAAGTGAGATTGACACTGACAAGAAGGTTACCTTTCCAGGAAAAGAACTGTCATCTAGACAAATCTAGACCAAAAATAAATAAATAAATAAAAATCTACTGAAAATCAGTGGCTAGCTGCTGAGCTATGAAAGCTGAATTTAGAGAAACAATTGACTTGCCTCGTATTCCCAGCAAAAAGATGAGCTGGCCCATGAGCACTGAGAAAACGCAACAAATCCTACTCATTTCCACTGAGAGCTGTCTGGTTAGGGGTGACAAATAGACAGTAGAGTTTGGCTAACATTATTGTTAGGAATTAGAAGTAGGAAGATGACTGCTAATGCCATCATTTTCTCTTATAATGTAGAGATGGAGGCTGGTAGGAATAATGTTCTTGTCAAAAAAACCCCAACTTGTATAATGCCTGATATGGTTATAGCCTGTTGTCTGATCTCAAGTCAGAGGGAGCCCGTTACATCCTTTTACGCTATTTCTGCTACCATGCAGCCATTTTCAGGAGAAAAGTCAATATTGGAAGTTTTTAGTTAGTAAAGGCAGTGGAAGTTTGACATAATAAAAGTCTAGTTGTAATTTTCCACTGTAGTCATAGCTAGTACTCACTGTATTTGAATATGCTGGTTCTCTTTATCTGAAAACAGCACAGAATATTTCATTCCAGTTTCTCCAGCCTGAAATCTATCTGATGGGAAGGATTTATTTCTGGATCAGTATTTTGTTTAGTCTTTTTTACAATCATAAAAAGCATGCAAATAAGAAAAGAAAAACTTCTGAATATTGGATCAAATATTCTGGATATAAAAAGTAAATATCATCAACATTTTGTTTTCACTTTAAAGTCAGAATGAAATATTATCCTGTTAAAATAAGTACTTCTGCCTGTGAACCAGGTTCATCCGAGGAATGTACCCAGTAAACCATGGTGACATACATCATCAGTGACAGCAGATGGGATGCATCAGGGAATGTTTTTCTCTAGCCAGCAATATATTAAGTCTTTTTTCAGTGAAGGACACCATCACTGCTGGGTGATGAGGAGAGCCATACCCTCCCTGTGAGCAAGGGCTGCAGGGAATTCTCTGGGAAGTGGGTTCAGTGCCTTCCTCTACTGCAGTTATGCATATGGATACCCCTTGACAGATCACATACCTTCTATTGTCTCTGGCTTCCTCAGCTACAAAATAAAGATAACAACCCTTCCATATTTCACAGAAATGTTTTGATGTTTAGAACAGTAAAAAGTTGAGATCCTAATACTTCGAGAATAGGCCATGTGAATGCGTAGGGTAGATACTACAGCACCAGAACCTTTCCAGCCCTGTGAGTTACCGTCATTGTGCTAACAATAAAAACAGCTGACCTCCTCATCATCAGGAGAGACAGCACTATCAAGAAACCTGTCATTTCCCTGCTGTAACACGAATATAAATCTGTCAAATCACAGTATGTTCAGGTTGGGTTTGAAACTGAAACACCAGATAACAGCATCTAAGCTGAAACACGGGAGGTTCCCTCTTCAACATCAGGAAACACTTTTTCAATGCGAGGGTCACTGAGCACTGGCACAGGTTGCCCAGAGAGGCTGTGGAGTCTCCATCCTTGGAGATATTCAGAAACCATCTGGACACAGCCCTGTGCAACTGGCTGTAGATGGCCCTGCTTGAGCAAGGGCTTTGGACCAGATGACCTCCAGAGGTCCCTGCCAACCTCAACCATTCTGTGATTCTGTGAGATTTCTCTAACAGGTGTCAGATCCAGAAAAGATAGCAGCAGATTTCCAGTGGTCTTCAGTTAATACACTTAACTGATGGAAAAGGTGGTTTATAGCTTTCCTTCAGGCAAAAATCATTTGGAGAGATGCAGTGTAGTATTGGCTGGAGAATCCTAGGAGTTCTGATAGCAGAAGTGGGATTTTAAAAGGTTGTTCTATATTTACCAAGAAAGAGAGGCATACAGTCTTAACTGGGATATACAGATTGAGGAGATTTTATGACTCTTCTGCAATCACTGTACTCTAAAAGCAGATGAACATTTCATACCCTTAGGAACTGAACTACTGCTCTCATTATCATTGCAAAGCTAATCACCATTCCCCTCTATCTGTACAGAAATCTTTTCTAGGAAAAAATATAATATTTCCTGTAATCTAAATGATTTAGAATACTGAGAAAAAGCTTTGCTCAGATTTCATTTTGTCTGAAAATTTTCTGTTATCATTGCAAGTCCTGTAATGCAATGTTTTGTAAGTGTAAATAATTTAAGACTTATACGTCCACACAAAAAGGAAGAGAGAGCTCTTCCTGCTACTGTTGCACTTCCTACATGTACAGTAAGAATGCTGTCTCTTTGACGGCAAAAAGTAAAATTATGCAAACAGTAAATTTAATCTTGGCATAATGGTTGCCTATAATGTGACACTGACACTTAACAATAAGCTAAGTATCATAGCTATTGATATTTGACAAATGAAATACTGGTACTCTTGAGCACATTCCACAGAATAATAATTTAAAAAATGCGGACAACAAAACCTTCACCTGACTGAAAATTCTAGGGATAGCATAGTGAAAAAATTACAAAGAACTGAAAAGAAGTCCATGGCTTACCAACAGAAAGGCTACACCTTATTGTATGAGAAGTTGATAAGGATGCCAGGAAGGCATTAGTGAGCTTGTCCTAGATGTTGGAGTACATTGGATGTTATGACTACTTAGGTTGAGGGAATAAGATCACTACAAGAAGGACATTGAG
>VZTL01038883.1:0-11919 GCA_013400535.1 Scopus umbretta
CTTTTCATATTCACAGACTTCTTAGACTAGCAGTTGTTATTAAAAAAACCTCATACTAAAGAAATTCCCAAAGAACTGCTTCTCACACATGCCTTTTTAGAACTTAGACTAACTAGTTTCCATACAGCTCTAGTTCTTCATTATATATATATATATGAATGTTCTTTGTGCAGCCTTTAAAAATTAATCTACATTAACAGCACTTCTATACTTTTTAGTGTCATTAAGGTCACAATACTTTTTAAAATGTTTTCCCAAACCTTTTATGGCTACTTGGTCTATTTATATCTTATCAAAACCTTGACTGCCTGAACACCTAGCCTCACAACTATCTTACCAAGATTTTCTCATCACCTGATATGAAAGCACGCTTGCCATCCTCTAAACACAGTCCATTTGAACAAATAAACAGAATGCACAAACCTAAAACCTTGGATATGGAAGAAATCATTTGCATTTTGTGGGAAAAGTAATTGGCTAAAAGTAGCCAATTCTTATTTCTGTAATGCCAAACACTAAGGTTCCTAACCAGGTAGAACCTCTAGAAGTTGAGTTTCCTCCTACTTACTGTTACCAAATTATATTACTCCAAAATTATAGCCAGCAGTATCCAACCGACACACAAACAGAGGGTCTATTACATCCAAATATACCATACAAGAGTCTTCAAAAGGAATTTGGTCTTATGGTTAAAAGTTCAGCACTCAAGAGACTGAGTTTTGACTTGTGACTCTTCCTTTTGTGTCATTAGGAAGTCAATTAATATTTCTGTGCATCAGTTCATCATTAGCAAAAACAGATATTATATTCTCACCTCCTGGGGAAAGTTGTCCTGAAGATAAATACCTTAATGCTGTGAAGCATTCTGACTGCATGGACCAATTGTCTAGCAGTTCATGCAAATATCAGTACTTTGTGCTCAGTTTCCTGAACCAGTGAGTGGTGTTTAATTACCATTCTGTCCACAACATTGCAAGAAATTAAATCCCAAGTGAGAATAGCTATTCTTTTGTTATCTCATGCTGCACTATGGGAAAAATTAAAGGGGCTGTGCTAATAGAAAAATGAAACTGAATGTTAACAAGAAACAATTTTGAACTATGAAGACCAATTAGGAAAAAAGAAAAAAAATTCAGGGAGAGGGGGGAAAACGGCAGGAATAACCACTATGCTTTTAACCATGTGGCAGAAACAGTGTCCTTTGGAGCAGCACCATTAGGAATTGAAGGTGGGATTTATGCTTCAGTATATATGTGCCTTTGTATATGTACTTACATATATGTATTCATATATTTATTCACATTTGTACCATAGTAACTCTTCAGTTAGCAGTCGTGAGTTCTTTATCCATCCCTTAAACATGGTTCACTGGAACTGGACATATCATAACATAGTCTCTTGCCAGTAATGGTTTTAAAATACAGAACAATGGCCTGCTTGAGGCTGTTCCCATTAATCTGTGATGGAAAGCAGAACAGACAATAGATTCAGGCTAGAGAGAGAGAAGGCATAAATGTGGAGCAGATCAAGAGTCTGAACCTTTTTCCATTTACTCCAATAGAAGTTCCATATTAAATTGAAAGGATTACATTGAATTTTTAACAGCATATCATAGCACTATTCCAATGTCACTTCACTCAAACCTAATAGTAAGCAATCCAGACAGGTACAGAAAGGCACAACCCAGGTCTTCAGGGAATTAGAATCTCGCCCATTAAATTAATGAGGTAATGATTAAAAGCCTTTGGAGTGTGATAAAAAGCACAAAAGCTACTGAGAAGTTGGATATCCAGATACCATCTGTTGCTTGATAGGATGCTGATGTACCCAGGATGATTCTTAGAAGACAGATAAGTAACCCCACTAGCTTTTCCAGTGAAAGACTATACAGCACTGAATGAATCCAAACTAATTTTCATCAAATTTAAGGTTGCTGGAGAAACAGAGAAAGTGGGATACTCTCCTTTTCACCTCATGAAACAAGCTATAATGATAACAATCCTGCGATATCCATCCGTGCTGCCTGGCATTATAGAAGCCTCACCAAAAAGTAATTAAAGAGCCAAATACCATGCTGTCTAATTTAAGACATCTTTTACAAAGTTCTTAGAGCCCCTGTTGGGCTAATTCTGTGAGCTTAGGAAAATAAAGCACTCATCATTACTCCCAGACACACTAAGACACAGGTGGGACCTAAGCAGCCCTTTTTGCCTGAGGACTAAAATAGCACGTTGTTTCCAATTTTAGATCTGATGCACGACATAAAATGTCAGAAGGTCAACAAACATAATTAGATCCAAACCACAGACAAGCAGATCTTCACTTCAGCCCACATCTCCAAACAACAGCCAGTTGGCAGAGAGAAGCTCAGCAGGTTAGCCATGTCCTCTCTGCCCACTTGCTCGAACAAATGGTGCTATTTCAGTCTGCCATGGCTGCAGGCAAGAGATTAACTCTCAGGCTGATTAATTGAGAGCAGAACTAAATGAAGCAACTCAATTTTTCTGTTGGGTTCTCTAATCACAATTCACCACCTAGTAGAGAGAAGTGTAGTCTCATATTTCTGCAGCCTTTCTGCTGGGTAAGATGATTATGCTGTAGAGCCATAATACAGTATAATGGTATATACCTTTCTGGAGCATCTGATGGCTTAGTGGCATTGTAAGGGAAAGCCCAGCCAAGGTTACATATAGAATATCTTCTGCCCCTGTCACAGAGACATTAGGAAGCTCCCTGCAATAAAGCGATATGGGAGAGGTGAACTCAGGGTGTGACAGAATCAAAAAGTAGTGCAGGAGTCATCATCTGGGAGGTGAAACAAGCTGTATAGGAGGGCATAAGGTTGACCAGGACATGGGGAAGCTGAGGGAGGGTTTCAAACAGACTGAAATGAAGCTAGAGATAGAGAAGAGAAGAGAAGAGAAGAGAAGAGAAGAGAAGAGAAGAGAAGAGAAGAGAAGAGAAGAGAAGAGAAGAGAAGAGAAGAGAAGAGAAGAGAAGAAGAGATGTGGGGATGGGAGGAGGAACAGGCAGGTATTCAAAGACAGGGACAAGAATGGTTGCAATGAAGAGTCTCAATGGAAGAGGCCTGAGAGAGCAAATATGGGGCAAGGAAGAGAGGAAGCAGGACTAAGAAATTTTAGTTGAAAAGAGACAGGGAAAGGAACTCCCAGTGGAAAGGCAGAGAAGATACAAAAGAAACAAATAAATGGTGCAAAGAAAAATAAATTAATTAAAAACCAAGAGATGTGATCCTTTGGGAATGTCAAGGGATTAGCATACACTGAGGCACTCAAAACCTAATTCATTGTTGGTTCTGGCTTTTAACAGGAGGTTCTGGTTTTGCTTCATCCATAACCCTACAAAAAATATCAAAAACAATCATTAACATGTGACACATTTTCCACACTTACTTTCTCTGGGACAGAACAGCAGCAACTTTGTTCCCAGGGAGAACCTGGTGGTGATCTCTGACTTGGACAGGTACCTTCACCATCCAAAACAGCCAAACCCCATGGTCCTGGCAGCTCCCTACCATAGGGAACGCATACAGCTGACTTCTAAACCCACTAGTCCCCGAACCTGCTTGGTTTGCCTTCTCTGTGTTTATATCACTTTCCTTGGCTCAGAGCAGCTGGCAGGAGCAAGCCTGATGGATGTCTTCAGACTGCTCACCTTTCACCTCCACCTGGACTGCAACCTCTCACATCCCTCTGTTAACACCTCCCAGCCTGGAGAGAGGGCAAAGACTGCTTCTGCCTTGTTGCTTGGCTGTTAATCAAAAAAGGTATCGGATGGGAAGCTTGCAAACTCCCTGATGCTAAAAGGAAAGAGAGCGCACTCTGGCTTGTCTGACCACCTTTCTGCAGTTTGGTTTTCAATCGACTTTTTGGCTACCCTGGAGCACAATGTTCAGGAGATGTACAAGCCTGTTCTTGCACATGAGCCTTTCATCTGTTATCTAGGCAAGGTGGAAATAGAAGACTGGGCCACAGCATTCAGCTAAGGGTCCTAAAGGGATTGGCTTCCCATTCCCCATGGATAGCCTGAGATCACACCAGTAATTGCCGCAAGTTTTTTATGATCAAGCAAAGGGATTGCTGATTCACGTTCTCCAGGGTCTGTGGTATGTGCAGATTGAGTGTAGAGCTAAACTGCTAACAAAATAGCATTTTAAACTAAGACAACCAGACCACAGAGCTGCAAACTCCTGTACTAATGATCTTATCATTTATATTTCCTACAGAAGGTGCTGAGGGAACAGGGCTGGTTTAATCCCATCCAGGCAGGCAGCACTCCCTGAAGCATGAACAATCCCTTGGAAGCACCTCTGTCCCCCCGCACCGCTACAGGAGTCCAAATAGTTCGATGTAGGTGTCTGTACTGTGGGTAGCTAAATCGGCCAGACGAGCTCCAGAGACTGCAAAATGAAAGTGGGGGGGACAGGATGAGACAGGACCAAAACAAACCAAAACAACAACAACAACAACAAAAACCCCAAACAAACAAACAAACAAACAAACAAAACCAAACACACAAAATTGTTTGGGACTAATCTCTTATGATCATTATAGTGCTGCTTCCACTGGTCTTTACTGCAAGGCTTTATCACAAGCCATTTTAAAAAGAGAGGGTGGGAGTAAAAGGGTTATTTTTACTTTAATTGCCTTACCCAGTGATCAGCTATTTGAGATGAAATAGAGCAAATGTCAAGGGGAGGGAGTGTCTAGATACAGAAGGGAATCTTCTGCCTTGAGAATTAATCAAACCTCCACAGAAGTTCAGAAACTTTCCAAAAGTTTTTCCAAGTTTTTGATCACTCCAGAGATCTCGTTTACAGCAATATGCTGGAAGTGTGATCTTTAGAGTGGATTGGTATACAACCTTTTCAGTGCCCCAAAACAAAGATACAATCTTTTAACAGATTGCAATGTATTCGATGGACAGTATTGGAGCATTAGCAAAAGAACTTGCTCTGCAAATGCAGATCATTGCGGGAACTCGTGGAAAAACCTGAACCATCAGTAAACTAGAGCAGTCTGGCAAAACATAAATTCACAAATGCTACTAAGATGTTTTATCACAGTTTTCTTTTGAATGTTTTATAAGCTCAACACACCCATTAGTATGAAAATTGGACTCACTCATATCTGCTCAAAAGCAAGCTGGGGCCAGGTTAAAAAGGTATCCTGTGCATAACACCTCTTCTTGGAAATCATGGTTTATCAGTAGTGGAAAATATTCATGGAAAGTTCATTTTGCAAAAGGCAGGAACTGTAAAAAGAAAAATTCCCTGCGGTGTTTACTAACCTCAGAGTCCCTGTGCAGCCCCCGCCTGCTACACCCACAGGAACCTCTTCAAAGATCAGAGAACAGTTCATACCTTCTCCTATCGCCTGAAATGCTCAAGAAAGGTGAGGTTTAGTTCACAATTACTTTCCTCTCCCACACCTTTTTCACTGTTACCATATTAAAATCAGAAAGATGTGGAAATGCAACACACATTTCTTCTCAGCAAGAGCAGATATTTGAGAACATTGTCCAAGTCTGCTCATACATTTCATAAATCCCTTAACTTCTAGTAGGATTACTTAGGTGTTGCATGTGCATATGTATCAGCACACTTGAGACACAGGGCTTCACACTTGAATATAATAGGTTTAACATGATTTGCCATATGGCACGGCAGCAAAAAACTTTCTTGGTATGGCAGTTTAAACACTCTTTCCTCTGTCATTTTTATAAGGACTTAATTCCCTTCTTCCTACTAAGATGACAGCGCAGCACACAAATGTTAGTCTGATGCCCAGGACATGGAGGTTTCCAATGCCTCTGAAATGGCCATGGCCCCAGGAATATGGTGAGAGGATTTGAGGGAGAGAAAGAGAAGACACGTTCTTCCATTTTAAAGGTGCAGCCTCAAGACTTTGCACACAGCATGTTCAGATCCTCTGGGATGGGACGTAGTGCTTGAGAGGAAGGCTGCATGTTTGTGGGGAAGGCTTTGAAATATATGGGAGAGAAGCCCCACTGGATTACCAGCATCCAGTAGAGCACTATTCCCAGCATGCAGGTAATAGATCACACCACATCGAAAGTCAATTAAGACATTGAAGTTCTAAATTCACAGACAAACTAATTCTTACAGAATTTTCCTTTCCCAAGCTAGCATTTCTGGCAGGCACCTGAAAAGAAATGCTAACTAGACATAGAGTAAATACAAACAATTACTGTGTTTTACCCATGTGTTATCCCAGTGGTACTTGGCATTTTAAGAGTTTAAAGTTTAATTACATTTTTGCTTTTGGTACATTGGATAGGCATTCACCTATAAAGAAAAGCGTCTGAGAGAGTTTCAAGCTCATTTAAAACACTGAGAAGCAAAAATTGCTGAAGCGTGTGAGGCTGGCTCTGTGTTTTGATGCGCTATATAATAATGTATGGAATTATTTATACATTCACTAAGTGGTGCATTTTCATTGTGCTTTCAGCTAACTTGCAGACTCCAGTGGTCCCATCTCAGGAAACCTTTCCACACTTGCTAACACTTCCAGTAATATGCTGAATTTTTCTTTGCCCCATCACACTGTTGTGTGAAAGAGATATCTGCAAGTCTGCCCAGGCTGCAGATGTTACAAGAAAGGGGGAAAGACATGATCAAGAACATTTCAGTCACTCCATTGCTCCCAGAATTGCTTATTTATTCAGATTTTCCACTCCCAGCTTCCTGTGATCACCTTGGTTTCTGATGCCTTTTCTGCTACTCCTTTGTGAGACAGGAGCTAGCGACCCTTCACATTGAATGTCTCTGAGTGTGTTCATTAGTGAGGAACCCTCATTACAACATTAGGCTCCAAAGGTCATGTCAACAAGATCATAATACACTCCCCAAAAGAAGTCTGTCATGTCAGGCTGTGTTGAGGGGACAGAAATGGCCATGTAGAAGGCAGCTCTTGCTTTTTGTTAGGGGTTGAGGACCGTGAGCAAAGGCAAAAAGCCACCAGTCCTATCAAGCTGGAAAGGTTGAGCAAAAGGTGTGGCCATGGCCTTGAGCTGTGACCCCTGCCACAGCTGGGTGAGCAGAGTTGAGCATTTTAAAACTGTCCCATTGCCTGAAGGAAACCAGGCATGAAAAATCACTAGGCTTCAAACCCCAACTTCAGCAGCGAGCCCACACCACCAGCACCCTGGCCTGGAGGAGGTGCCTGGAAACCAAACAGCACAGCATGAGACCACAGAGGAAATAAATCCAAGTTTTTCATATGTCA
The DNA here is from genome assembly GCA_013400535.1 of Scopus umbretta. Lineage (NCBI taxonomy): Eukaryota > Metazoa > Chordata > Aves > Pelecaniformes > Scopidae > Scopus > Scopus umbretta. The sequence goes on from VZTL01038883.1 coordinate 7,269, forward strand.
GGACGAAGCAGCCATAGGTGTGCACACATCACACTGTGCCGATCCCAGTGGTGGCTGTTCAACGCAGCAGCAACGCAGGCTTGGAAATGCCCCGCCATGATACCTGCATGGAGCTGGTGGGTATGGGGCCAGGGGAACGGCCATCACAGTGAATCATTGGAGAGGTTTCCGACTCACCTTGTTACATCCCGAGCCCTGCCACCTGCATGTCGTTTGCCTCCTCCATCCCTTGCTTGCTGTCCTGAGCGCTTGCCTGCTGCTGCGGGTATAGAGCCCCTGCTGTGCTCAGCCTCCACCAGCCTGCACTCCGGAGTGGGTGAATTGATTTCACTAACACACGTCTACAAACATAGCTTTTTCTGCTGCAGTAAATCAACACAGCTCCATAGGATCAGACCAATAAAACATGAAGCAAGCTGGGGGTCTATTTCCTCTGTCTGAAGAGTGCTCCATCATGCCAAGCTATGATTACTACAGCCCCACACCAGCAATTTCTTCCATTTCTCAAGTCCAGTCTCAGTAGTGGGGTGCAGGAGCACATGGTTGTTTGTTTTAATCTAATCACCATTTATTTTCAGTTATCCAAGGAAAAGAGAAAATCTTTCACACATACAAAGCTCTGTATTTCTTTTCTTCTGGCTATGAGTGAGCCAACTGCAGAAAGACAGGGCCTGGCCACACAGGTTCTGATTTGTGGAGAAGATGGAAAATGTGCTAGTGGGCAAGAAAAGTATAAAAAAGATCATAAAGAAGCAGAGGGAAAGATATCACCAAAGGGAAACAGCTAAAAAAAAAAGTCTAAGATTTATTATATGTACGTGTATACATATATAACTATTTATATATGTAAAGTCACTGTGTACCTATATATAAAGGTATGCATGCATGTATAGAAAAATGCCTCCATCACCATGTGCAGGGTTCAATAGGAAAGCCATTATTTTCATTCTAATCTGTGAGGGAAATACACAGCCTGGTGTGATTTTTCAAAGTAAGTAGGGACACCATTTGAAGACACGAACTCCTACACTGCCTCCTCCTGCTTTCAGTGAGGCTTCTTTCCTCACTCACAGCTGTCCAAAGGGTTCACACACGCACACATACATATGCTTATCTCTTTGCTCAGATGCTTGAAAGGCTGTCCTGGGCAGCAGCTACCCTCTAAGTCACAAGGAAAGTTTGTCTTTTAGCAGTAAATTTTGTGAGACGCCTCTGGATTTCCTCACTGTTGTTTCAGGTTTTGTTACTTTTTTCTTGTTTTGCTGCAGAAAACGGTTAAAGAGAAGTCCAGCTCCTCACAGTGCCTTTCAAAAGCATTTCAAATGTAGCCCACTGGGCTGGGACAGCTGTTTTTCCCTTGGGGGGGCAGGGGGAAGAGAGAGAGAAAGAGAGTATTTCTGCTCCTTTTCTTCTACCCTAAACTCTCATTTAAAAAACCACATGTGTTTCCACTTCTGAGCAAAGTTTCATGGCAGAAAGGCATCGTCTCCCCCACCGCCAGCAGCGTCAAAGAAATGAGGTTGTTTACAAGACCAAGTTGTGCGCAGGCCACTGGACCTCGGGCAGGACTGGATTTGACTGTGGCAACTGATCAGGCTGCAGAACCCCAAAACATATACAGAACCAGAATCCATCAGTTTACACAGGGCTGATGAGCAATCTGTCTTGCTGCTATCCAGATTTCTCTTTTGAGGACTCACTTCTCATCACTGGCATGGGATATCCCCAGCTTGCACCAGGGAGCTGAAACTCTCACTAATTATAGTTTTGTCAATTAACCCTTCAGACTCCAGTCCTAACAGGGCTGCTGCTGACATCAAGAAAAGGAATAAGGAGTATTGCAGGATGAGCCCTTTCTAAACGAAGGGTCAGACGAGTGGAATTTTAAGGCATTGGAAAGTTATATCAAAAATTATTTATAGTCGTAGCTGTTACAGAGCAGCTCCAATTAAAAAAATAGAACTGCTTTGACAGAAATAAAGGCAACTACAAGATAACCTTTCTGAGGCACTAGCATTCCTATGTAAGAGCCTGAAACCAAATCTAGACTGCAAAGAAACAGTTTTCAGAAAAAGCATGCCACAGTCCATTAGCTGGGTAATGCACATGAACTGAACTGTGACTCTAGGATCTAAAGGCATCAGTTGCTCCTGTCAGAGCAGCTTTAGGTATTGTGAAGCAGGAACCAGGATCTGATCCCTGCAAGGGGACATAGGCAAGTTCGGTCAACAAGTTCTGCGCGCCCTCTGCGTTTACTGGAGGTTTTTAGCAACCGAATCTCTGCTTTTGTACAGTGCTGCACCAGAATTACCAAGCCCTGCTGAGATCCCCAAAGAAAGGTTGGAGTAGGTCAGGGCAGCAGCAGACATGGGGAGAAAATAGCAGGTTTATGTCAGCATCCAGTCAGAGGGATTATGGCAGCTCTGTGGGAACCTTTTCCTAAAATAAGCTAGGTAAAGATGTCATGCCTCTAAGGCTGATTGAGCACCTGTCCAAGAATGCTGCCACTTGCAATTGGATGTAAATAGTCACAAAGAAGAGTTTCGTAGCTGAATTAAGATCCTTTCCTCTTGGCCAGCAGCGGATACTTGCTTTCACATCTTCTCAGAGAAACTCCTATACTGGATTGCCAAAGGACTGACATTGTGTTCAGCTACAGAGTCCCTGCAGAGACCCGTCTTGGTTCATTATGTCAAAGTCACCCTGGTCCTGCTGCAGATTCTCATATCCTCTGATCTGAAAAAGGACAGTACAGAGTCAGAGCAGCAAGGAAAAAGATACTTCATGGAAATTCCTCCACAGGCACAACTAAACTAGAGTGAGTTGTGTACCCACCCAAGGGACACTCAAATCAAATCACAGTCAAAGCTCAGGCTCCAAATCAGGTTGGGGCAGAACATCAAGTTACTGATCAATACAGAATTACACAGCAGCTGGGCTACGGTAATTGTCCACATGCTCCTCCCTAGCCTGTGGTAACAACCCAGATAATACAGCATGGCTTATCCTCAGGGAAAAAAAAAAAAAAGTTACATCATGCTGCACCTGTTGCAGACTAAAAACATGTGAACAGAGGGGCAGTCACCAGTGCCCAGCTGCCTCCCAATAACACACTGAGCTGCTTTAATTTGGAAAATTGTCTAAGCCCTGTATTTCATAGTATCTCTTTTAACGGACATGCCGGAGGCTGTTTCTGATGTTAGGCTGTGTAGCTTAGGGCTCTTCTGTGGTCTCTCATGGAGCACAGTTTATTAAGTTTCCTGACAGCACCCTGTGCAGGTGCTGGGGACGATCATAGGCATTACCCTCCACGCCAGGATGACATGCACTGCTCCTCTCAGGCCATCTTGCCAGCCTCTCCAATTGTACAGGAGCGATTCCTATGCTGTTTTATCCATTTTAAAGTCCCATTAAGGCTGACATTTATGCAAATGTAAGTGTCTCATCCTTATTAAAAGGGACATTTAACTCTGAGCTCCTAAAAGAAGAATACATGTGCACTGTAGCCATCTGGGAGCCTCTCACACACCTTCTGCCTGTTGAGACAAATGGGTCATTTCCACCAGCCACCTACCTTCTTCCCTGTGAGACCACAGGCTGCCAGCACAAGGGGCTGAGAAAAGCCAGAGACGTATTGACACCAACTGACTTGTTCTGTGCCTGCACCAAGGAAGGACAGACAGACATTTTAATCTTCAGTAGCAGAGAGACCTGCCTCTGAAAGGGAAAAATTGAACACTAGGAATGGACAGGAGAAGCCTGAAAAGTGAACACAGGGCAACCTTCCCACCCCTTTCTTGTCATAAGTGGAAAGGATACTCTGATCAGGACTGTAAAGGGAGCCCCCCCTTTTGTGAGAGATGTTGAGATGAACCATTTTCCCCCATGCTCTGTCTCTCTCAGATGCCATTAAATGATAGTAATGGAGAGCTAAGCTACCATCCCTTTCCTGGAGTGACTTCCAGCTACTTTGCATACATGGCTGGTTTTGGTCACATTGCATGTTGTTAAGTGATCTCAAAAACCTTTTTGAAAGGTGATTCCCAGCACTGATCTCCCTGCAGAGGGGGAAATAAGGTGTACCATGGTGAGGGACCTTGCTTGTTGTCTCAGGGATTAGAAATAACTGGAGCTGGTTTTGCAGCCACAGTGTCATTCAGGCTGCATAGTCCAGGCTGATGCTGGGTAGCTGCTGGCACCATCAGCTTTTGTTCCTGCAAGGAAACAATTCTTTGATCAAGAGATTTCTCATACACATCTATCTGGCATATACACATGGAATTAATTATAACTGCCTCCAATCTAAACCACATGAAGTCATTAAAATTCATTCCAATTAATGGCAATGAGCCGAAAACAAACCCAACACCTGCAAGCCAGAGAGAAATCAGCAGTTAGAATACTTTACATATGCCACCCTACCTTGGAAATTTTGCTGGAGCTTTAATTTGCAGAATGTGAACTGAAAATGAGTATTTCTCTGTTCAGACAGATTTTCCCAGCTAAGGAGTCAAGGAGATTAGAGGAGTCAGTGCTCAGTTAACCTCATTGTAGCACACTGTGTGAGATGATGGTACAGAATCATAGAATTATTAAGGTTGGAAAAGACCTCTGAGATCATCTAGTCCAACCATCAACCCAAAACACCATG
>VZTL01038883.1:12177-34611 GCA_013400535.1 Scopus umbretta
AGTACCTCAATGTCCTTCTTGTAGAAGAACCTGCCTGGGGGGGTTTAGAAACCTTTCCCTCATCTTACAACCAGGGAAAGTGAAGCAGAGAAGGAAAGGCATGATGGCACTTCTGAGACCCACCTTGAGGAAGGGCACGGACACTATTTTTTACCTGATCAGGGTTGGACAAGCAGGTAGAGTCTGCAGTCCCCCTAGCCCACGCTGCTTCATCAAGGAGCTGGGAGACAGGAATAACCAAGAAAACTGGCTGCCAAAAGCAGGCACATGCTGGTGGTGAGAACAGCCCAAGCAGCTGCTGGGGTCCAGCTGCAGCTGCCAACCTCTGCTCAAGTCCTCTATCGATCAACTACAGCTCTCCAGGTGGGGAAGAGAATGTGAAAGCATGACAGTACACAGGATATTTGCAACAGCCTGCAACATAGCAGCCTCTCCCAGCTCTACACCAGCCTCTGAACTAGAGGTGGTAGAGCTGAGTACTCTCCACACAACCATTTCCCTTCCCAGGGTGCTCCCCAGCCAGCTCTGGAAATGTTAACTCACGGAGACTTCACTTTAGTCTCATCCACATGAATATGCAAATTGCAATAAAAGTACCATTGCTTTGTGTCACTCCATCATTCATAATCTGGGCTGACAGAGCTTTTGGAGAGGGAGACAAGAAAAAAGAAAAGATAAAGACTTCTGAAATTCATGCGAACTATTTCCTGTGCTTTTGTAAGACAGCAGCACTTCAGAGACAGAGCGCATATTGTGTTCATTCCCTTTGCTATCTGCAGTGTTGATATTTGCTTTAATGATCTCTTTTCATTTCTTCTCTGGGTGTTCAGTGGGAATCATCTGCATCTCTGTTTCCCTACCAGGAGTGAATGAACCACGAGTGCATTTTGTATTCAACTTAACAGAGTGATTGACTTTAGACTAAGTTTCACTATTTCCCATCTGACTTCCATTACCTAGAATAAGATGGTAAGTCAACCTGAACTGAAAGTAATTAAGTTAGCTTTGGAAGGAGGGGGAGGGAAAGAAAAGAAGAAAAAAGCATTCTCTCTTCAAACATAACCGTATGAAAATAACACAAAATGAAAATTACTTATAGATGTGCCGATGTGGCTCTTTTATTGTCACTTTAAAGGCAGTAGCTACAAAGGACTAATATTTGTAATCTGCCGACACAGTAGTACCATTAAAGCATGTTATTTAGCATCTTCTAAAAACACCTTCTGGGTTTGTCTAAAAGTATCTGAAGGAAGCTTAAAAACCCCTTCCCAGGCAGACATTCCCCAAAACCAACAAATCGAGCAGGGTGTGGGACAGACTCACATGGGTTAACACCCCCTGTCTTGGATTTCACACAGAGTCAAGTACAGCCCCTTTTTCAGAGTGACTGGCTGCAAGATCAAAGGGATATGGTTTTAAGGGCTGTGTTCAAGGCCAAAATATCTTAAATGTACCTTCTCCAAACTTAGGGAGGCTTATGGGCTGGTAGGCATCAGTTAGATGTTAAAGACTGCTGAGGTAATGGATAGATGGATGGATAGACAGACTGATGTCTCTTACTGTTTTAGTTACTGTTTTACTTTTTTACTGTTAATGATGGGAAGCACTGTAGAAGAAAGTCAGTACTTTTTAATCTTAAAGACGTCACAGACATTTGGTACCATCACAGCAAGATCTACTTCTGGACCTGCGATTGGCAGACAGGATTTGTTGTGTAGCTGTGATCAGCAGTAGGAGCTTCCAGCACTAGGAGATGACAAAGGTAAAATCCCAGAGAGCTATAAAAGACATTACAGAATCATATTGGAAATTATCTAAACATATTCCAGTTTGGTTTGGAAAAGAAATCAAACTCATGGGGACAACATGTGCTGGGAAGGCTGGTGATGTCACCCTGCAGCTCTACCTGCTTCATCCTATACTTGTAAAAGCCTCTTTTCAGCAGATGCCATTAAAATTCTGGTATTTGAGGGTAAATCAGGAATCATTTTGGTTCAGATGTTCTACCGAGCAGGGAGAGGGCAGACCGCAGGGCACAGTACACTCTGCCTCCAGCCCAATATAAATTGCACTCCTTCAAAAAATTGCCTAATAGTGATTTCAACCTAGACATTATGTTGCTTAAACCACAAGGTCTCCAGAAAGAGATAACAGGCTCCATATAAGGCCCATCATTCACGTTAACAGTGAGAGATTAAGCAGAAAAGACAAGGAGTAATGACAGCAAACCCCCGGGAATGAGACAAGGACCAGCATCCCAGAAGGAGGAATACACGGCACCAGCTATTTGAGTCCTTACCTCAAACAGCTGATAAATTCCTGCCATTGAATCAGCTTTTGGTCACTCATCTAAATAATGCTTCCCCTAAAGCAGAAGACTTCATCAGACAGAAATAACTAAGTTCTGATGTTAAAGCCTTCCTCCATCTCAGCAGCACGGCAAAACGGATTAAAGATAAAATTTGGGTCAGGGCTTTACTTCGGGGCAGGACAAAAACACAAAGTACAGAGGTTGTCCTTCCCTCAAAATGCACAGAGTAAATAACAGCTATTGTGGCTGCTCCAGCTGCCATGAGATGTCCATGAAAGCAATGGATTTCTGGCCACTGTTTTGCTTGTGATGCATGGACTGGAACCACACATTGGATGTGCCTCCATAGCCTTTGTGGGCTTGAGTTTGGGTAACTTAACATGAGAAAATATTTTCTGTCTTGTCTCCAGGCAAGTGTGTGCTGTTGGGGATTTATCCTCTAAACAAGCTGCTCTATCACATTAAAAATAGTCAAACCTTTTATATCTTATTACAAAGAAGAATGCGTCTTCAGATAGTGTGTTTAAGCATCCAACATAATGAAAGAGGATAATTTATACATCAAATAAGAAGCTGCCACTTTGCTGTGTGATGGTGAACAGTATGAAATTCATCTCTTGTGTTACCTCCCAGCAAGAACTATAGGGAACATGGATGTGAGCAGAGTGACCTGGGTAGCAGAGCTCTGCAAACCAGCATCCTCACCAGGTTGTCAGATTTCAGTATGTCCTTTGGAGATTTACAAGAATTTCCATATATGAGAAACAGGCAGGGAATACAAGTGTAGGGTTGTCTGCTCACCTGGTTTGTCTTAGTCTGTGTTTGTTGCTGGTACCTACATGTCTTCCTGTCAGGCAAGAAATAATATGAACCTCTCTCATGATGTGTCTTTCATCTGTGCTTAAGAAGGAAATGTATTCAATGCCTTGCTTGGTCAGGAATATATTTTCTTCTGAGTTTTATCAGGAGAGCAAGATCTGCCTTATCAAAGCTGCTGCAAAGCACCATGGTGATAAGAACACATTATCCGCATAGTGCATCTGGCCTCCAGTGATATCAAAGCCATTTCTGGAAGTCGAGTCTCTCACCATTACATGGAGGGCCATTATTCTTCAAATCTAACAAATCTTCAAGTCTAACAAAGCAAATAGTAACAGTCCATCCAAAACCCTACCCAGAGATACCAAGTCTATCTATTTCTCTACCATCCGCCATGAAAAGTCCTCCTGCCCTCAGGCTCTTTTTATGTCACATTGTAGGCTCCAGCTTATATGACAAACAATCTTTCGACAGGGTGCCCTTGGTACAACACTGTTTGTCCTATGTGGCATGACAGTGGCCAGCCAGCCCTTTCCCACTTTCTGCTAATTTCTAGTGATGCCACGTCCAAAATGGACATCAGCTATTCATAGCACTAGTTCTAGAAGCACTGGGGCCACGAGTAGAAATTTTTAGCAGTGACTGCCCTCACCTCTTACCCGTACTGTTGTCCTGTGACCTAAAGCAAAAAGCTTAAAAGATTTTTTTTTCTTCATGACTTATTTTTTAATTCACTCAGTTCCCTGACCCTGTTCACAGCACCTTTGCACAAGCAGTGGTTGGCTGTGCAGCAAAGATAAGACCAGGAACAAACAGCAAGGGGAAAGAGGGGTTTGAATACCTGACTCGGTATCATCATGAAAGCTTGTCTTGGGAAATCAAACCTGAATGTTCCCACCTGCTTCTGAGATCTTAACAACCCTTTCCTCTCTAATTGTTTAACTGATTCATGTAATTAAATCAAAGTAGGACAATTGTCCCTAATGTTTATTTACCCAGAAGTTTGCTGCTTCTGTTTCAAACCCAAAGAAAGAATGTTGTGCCCAGAAGTTCCTTTTATTTTTTATTTTTTTTTGCCAGTTATGGCTCTTAATCTAATAATAAAAGATATTATCCCTGTCTGTCAATCTTGTCTTGAGTATTTATGGCCATTATGCTGCTAGGGGCTGTAGAGTTACTTATTTGTCAATACCTGCTCACTAATTTATCTCTTCAGAAAATTTTTCTTCATTTACCTCCAAGGCTGTTTTTTCCCCCTCTTCCTTATTTCTGTTAAGCAATAGGCCTTCCCTTATGACCATGGTCCCAAGCACCAGAAACAGGGAAGAAGGCTCACACCACAAAAGCCCCTGGTTTTGGCTGCCTTCATGACACAAGGCCAGAAGATGGGCAAGATGTTTCTTTTGCCTGTTCTAGTATAGTAGTCCTTATGGTTTTGTGCCCTGCTTTCCCCTGCATCCCTGTTCCTATGGTGTTCACTGGCTGCTGCACTCACCCACATCTCTCACTAGGCACTCCCCTATAGGAAAATTTGACTTCTTCAGGATTTCAATTTGCAACACTTAACAGAGGACAGCTAAACTTGAACTAAATCTAGAAAAGCGAGGTTTGGTGCAGAAGCACAGATCCCTCCTTCTTCATCTTCCCTCTAAATTGTCTGTGTAAGTACAAGCACATAACAGCTACAGAACTACATTTATCCAGCTGGTCTTGTATCCCAGTTGATGCCTTTAGGTGTCTAAATACCTTCAGAATGCTGTCCCCAAGTCCAGCAGCTGGGAGAAACCCACTGCAGATCACCTTCTGAGCAGGACAGACACAGCTGGCAACCACAGCAGTTTCCTAATAGAAAAGTTATCTTCATGAAGAACGACTTCAAAGCAATTCCAGGCTAAATAATAGAAAAAAATCATTCTGAAAGCACAGCTAGGGTTGAAGGCAAAGGCAAGATGAGAATCCTATGGGAATCCAGTGGGGACAAACACGAAGCCTTTGGGATGACACTGAAGGATTTGGTAGATCTCTTCCCAGATCCACCAGGAATCTGTCATTTGACATGATGCAAATATACAGTAAAATGCTGAAAAGTAATGTTTATGAATGTTTAGTTAAAAGGTCTTCCTTCTCTTTTACCTCTTTGTGCTGTCTGTGTCATACAAGGAACTCATGGGAAGTTCATAGGCTGTATTCAGGCTTGAGCAGAGCCTCTGGCTGGACTCTTATTGATGTGAAAATGTGGGAGGGAGGGGCATATCATCCTTTCAGGTTGCCTCAGTTGTACTCAGTGCAGGTAAACACTTCTCGGCTGCAGGGAGTTTCATCTTCTATTCAGCTCCTTCACGTTTCTGGGGACCTGGTCATCCTTCCTCCACTCATCCTGTTTCTCAGTCTGATGACCAGTTTGGTCATCTGGAGGAGTTTCAGCACACTTCCAGGCCCTTCCGGCTGAGACGAGAGAGACTCTTAGATAAAACCGGCTCAATGGAAACACTAGCCTCTTTATTTTTTCAAGCACAAAAGTCCCCAAAACCATCGATTTGGATTTGCTTTCAGAGGACATTTGCATGTCTGCAAATGCTGCCTGAATGCCAGGGCTGAGAATGAATGAGTTGGGCAATTACCCAACTGCTAATTTCGATAAACAGAGCCGCGTCTGATCTGAAGTGCACTGGAAGGACAGAAGCTGCCAACCACTTTGCTCCATGCATTGGAGCTGTTCCTTTAACTTTAGAGGAGCCGTTTTATCTCTGCACCCCAGCAGCAAGCAAGTGGAGGAGCCATGTCAAATGCAAAATAAAAATGAGCAATGCCTATAAAAGAGACATATCATGAGAATCTGCCACTTGGGAATAATGAAAGGCTTGAGCAGGTTGCGCTCATTGTGCAACCTACCAGAAGCCTGTCAGCTTTGATAACAATGTGTTGTGGTTTAACCCCAGCCAGCAATTAAGCACCACACAGCTGCTTGCTCGTTCCCACCAAGTGGGATGGGGAAGAGAATCAGAAGACTAAAAGTGAAAAAACTCATGGATTGAGATAAAGACAGTTTAATAGGTAAGGCAAAAGCTGCGCACTCAAGCAAAGCAAAATAAGGAATGTATTCATGACTTCCCATCAGCAGGCAGGTATTCAGCCACCTCCAGGAAAGCAGGGCTCCATCATGTGTAACGGTTATTTGGGAAGACAAATGCCATCACTCCAAACGTCCCTCCCTCTTCCTTCTTATTACCCCAGCTTTATATTGCTGAGTAAGATATCATATGGTGTGGAATATCCCTTTGGTCATTTGGGGTCAGCTGTCTGGGCTGTGTCCCCTCCCAAATTCTTGTGGACCCCCAGTCTACTTGCTGATGGGGTGGTATGAGAAGCAGAAAAGGCCTTGACCCTGTGTAAGCACTGCTCAGCAATAACGAAAACATCCCTGTACTACCTACACTGTTTTCAGCACAAGTCCAAAACATAGCCCCATACTAGCCACTATGAAGAAAATTAACTCTACCCCAGCCAAAACCAGCACACAATGGCAGACATCAATTCCTGTAAAAATGGGAACAGCATGAACTGGAAATTGTGAAGCACCTTTTAGGGTTGAAATGAGATTTTGTTCTGAATGCATTTGCCAGCATGTTCCCACTCACTTGAAAAGGTTGGACAGATCAGAAGGAACATGAAGTAGCCAGGCTTGAAGCTTTTTTTTTTTATTATTATTCTTTCTTCTCCTTCTTCTTGCAAAGCAGTTTGAAATGCCAAGAGTTTTCACAAAACAACAGCGGTTTCAAATCTGCCAAAGGGCAATCTGAAAGTGAAAGGTATTCTCTTCAAATTACCTTGGAAAATGATACATGTTAGGAAAGGCATTTACTATTTTGGAGTGTTAAAGAGATACCAAAAATTCAATTTTATTGTCAGATTACGGAGGCAGGTGGGGGGGAGGGGGAAGAGATTTGTAAAATTGCCAGAGCTCCTCTTTAGACTCCACAGATGTCTATTTGCCTTTCACAGACACCTACAAGGAGGTATCAGACAGGACTGAAAATGACAAAAAAAGTTGCAATTGTTTGGAAAATCTTTTTTCTTAGACTATTAAAAAAACAAGTCAAAACTTCCACAAATGATACATATTAATAGTGGAGAAAGCACACAGCTTGAGACAATGCTGGTCAAATGTCCTGAAGAGACAGGAGTTATGAGGAATTTTTGTATTCGTTAAAGGCAGGTTGAGCCAGAAGAATAAAATAAGTCTGTGACCATCTTCGTCAGATCTAGATTGCAGTATTTAGGATGTGGATTTTTATATGGTTTTCCCCACACACCCTTTGGTGCATGGAAAGGTTTTTTTCCTTTTCATTTTTCTAAACACCATGACATCTATTATTCCCCAAGGGAAAGAGCAAATCAAGTCAGCCTTTTAAATGTACGTTTTCTAACTGCAAGAGCAGATGGATGGAAAATAACAGCACAAGCCTTAGAAAAAGGAAGAAAAATTGAGTCTGGAATCTGAATAGGATGAACTTAATAGCTGTGTTCAGGAGAGGAGAAGGCAAACCTCAGGACAGAATTTTCTCCCAGGATGAACAGTGAAATGTAAACCAGGGGATGGATTCAGACCTGATGCACATTAGAGTTTTTTGATTATAAATCTCAGTTCTATTTTCCCGCTTTTCTGTGTTCTTGAATTGCTTTTGATCCTTCAGAGAAAGAAGACTTGGTAAAAAGAGATCACTTTTTGAAGAGCCTAGCACACAGTGTCCAGCCAATAGACATTTCTTTCTCTGAAATCACAGAAGACTTCTTCCTTCTCTTCCAGGCCAGACCAACCAGTGACAGATTTGTTCCTGTGGCCAGAGATGATGCTCATCTACCCAAACCCAAATGTGACAGTAATGGATGATGCCCTCGGCCAGCTTCTAGGAGAGAAATTCTAACTCGAGTAAATATTTACTCTAACAGAGTAAATCAGACCCCTGGGGTCAGGTAAGTGCTCCACACGCTGGTTTCCGTCTCTCAACGAACACCAAGTAGTCAGACAAGAAAGTAAGACTGGTGGCAACTGGGAAGCTTTTTCCATCTTTCCATTTCTTGAAAACAGAAAGCCACAAGTTGCCTTCCCTGCTCAGAGAGTCCCTTTTCAGATGAAACCAAATCTAGCAGCCCCTCCCCAGAGGTCCCCCTGCATTCCCCAGTTCTGGCCTTTTGCCCGTGCTATGTCACAACCCCATTTGGAGCTTTTTAAAACTGACGTCTGTGACTGCATATAAGTTGTTTTAAGATGTACTAGTACTCGCTTTGTGTAACAGGCAAGGAGCCACAACCTTGGTTAGTGCTTGTTATGTGCCCCTTGGAAGGAGAGACTGAAAACATACTTACCTCTAACTTTCCCCTCCACCTGTGACCCCTAAAAACACATCTACAAGCAGGGAGCAAAGCTGGCTTTGTGATTTCTTTGAGCTCCAATACTGGCCTTGGAGGGAGAGAGACTACAGTGTGAGCCTGCGTACAAATCAGTATATTGCAAATAATCAGTATGAATGAAACAAGCTTCAGACAGCAACTCAATGCATTGCTTTTAATGTGTACTTTCCTTGCCAACTAAGTTTCTACAAATGCACTAGAATTGACTGGAGAATTTCTTTATGAATCAGAAAGGCCAAAGAAAAAAAAAGGAAAAAATTTTTACACTTCCCATTGTTACTTGCTTGCTTTGCTATTTGAGCTTCGAAGTTCTTTCATCACATAGGCTGCAGATCTGTGTTTGCTGAGGATGAAGCGCACATAGACACACACACACACACTCTCAAAATATCAATCCATTGCATTTGTCAACTGCAGTGGGCTCTTTCCTCCTGCGTTTTTTGGAGAAGGCTGGCGACTGGGTTCCCCAGCCCACGCTGAAGTAAATAGCAATGTAGCTGAGATAACAGATTCAAACTAAGGGGCGTTGAAAACCTTTTTGTGAATTTGTTACATTAGAAATATTTGTTAAGTATGCAAAGCCAAACACACCAAAATCAGGCAGTAAGTCCTTTTGGAAAACAAACGCTAATTTGTTTGTAAGTAACATCCGCGCATATATGTATGCACGTGAATATCCTCCCACCTCCCGAAGCTCTGATCGTACCTGCTCTTTGAAAGCCAGAGTTTGTTGCTTCACAACTGCAAGGGAAATTTCTAAGGAGAAACACAGCTCACTGCAGGAAAATGGCATTCATGATTCACATTAGCGGCAAAATTGTTTCAGCTTGAAGGGCTGAGGGCATGGAGGTGCCATTTCCTCGGGTGTAATATTAAAAAGCAAGTTATTTGACCATTTGTGGCAAACACGGTTTGCCAGGGACTTCACCCAGCAAGGGCCTGAGGGCTGGTATTCCTCTGGCTGGCGCTCAGCCTCCCTGACTACATGCTGCTCCCTACCGGCAGCTGCAACTGAAGCAATTTTTTTCCCTTCATATCTTATCCTCAGACACTGGCTTTTCAGTCTTACCATGTGTAGACCACAGATGCTTCACTTTGCAGTGAAGAACGCGTTTGGCAGGTAGAGGGGGAAGCCTGGGGGAAAGAGAAGCTCCTTTTCCAACCAGGGTCCTTGGGGAGCATTTGGGGCAGGCTGGAGCCTTGGGTACCCACCTTATGGGAAAGCCCGGAGAGACTGAAACAGCAGGGTTGGATCTTGGTGATGCACACAAGTAAATGGCATTGGGCTGTCAGTGCAGCAGTCATGGCAAGACATGTGCAGGAGCCAGGGACGCGTGCACGTGACTCTCTGGCGGTAGTTGCACATCGCAGTCCTCTCCCAACACATCACTATTTACCCCGGGTGTCCTGTGCCGTGCTTTGGTTGTCCCTTTCAGATAATGGAGTCATGCAGATTCAGCTCCCTTCCTCTGCCAGTGGATTTCTATTCATTTTCATCAACTCCATAAACCATCTTTCGGTTATTCATTCCCACTGGAACCAAAGGGTTTAAGCCTCCCTCCTGCCTTCGCTTCTTCATCTGTCACCCTGTGGTGGCACGGTGATAATGAATGCATTAGAGACTGGGAGATGTTCACATGCTAGCAGGATGCAGGAGAAGGCTGGCACAGGCTCATTTCAGCCAGCTGGGAAAGAAAAGCCTTGAGAACAGCTTGGGGCTCAGTGTGTGCTTTCAGAACAGCAAGGGCATGTGCTACACCATTCGCCCATCTTTGATATTCCACTTCCATCATCATCACAAAGAAGTAATCGATTAAAAATTAATACCCCAGCTCTGAGGTAGCAGTATTATTTCCTAATAAGTCTCTTGCCAGCCACTGCAAGGCAGTAAATCTGACGTGACATGGTCATAAGATGCAAAATATTAAATTTCACCCTTTTTTTTTTTAATGTCTATTTAAAATTCACCCCCATGCTTGCAGAAGTTTCCAGGTGTAGGGAACCTTGCCCTTCTTTTTTAAGCAATGTAAGGAGCAGTAGATTACAACAGCTCATTGTAATATTTGGCTTGATGAAGCCTTTTGCAGTGTTTGGCAACACCCTCATCACTGGAGACCCTTCTTTCCCCTAGGGTGCCTAAGCCTGTTCATCACATCACCATCTAGTCACTGTCTGACAATTATTTTTGTGTTAACCCCTGGCAGCCTTAGAAGGCTAAATCTGAAGTGAGAAAGGTCTCATACCTTGCGTTACTAGACCTCCATTCAACCACTCATCTTTAAAATTTCTTGCCCAGAACATTCACAACCTGAAACACAGAATTTCATCCCCTTATTTCTCCTCCCTAAGGCCTCATCCTTCCCACAGCAAAAGGATGCTGGGATCTGATACATTCTTGCCCCAAATCCTGGTGTTAACAGCTAGAGCAGGGTGTTTCTCTCTTACTAACCCCATACCTCCCCAAATCTAGCCTCTGCAGTGCTCAGGCTAAGTTACTTACCTGCTGTGGCCCCAGTAACTCAATGCTCAGTGTCCTGAGGCCATTTGCTAGGTACACGCAGACTCAGTTCAAAGTGGGGCATTTCTGGGCAGAGAGGGGATTTAACAATCGAAGAAGGAAACAGCAGCAGTCAAAAGAAAAAAATATTGGCTTGTCCATTGTGAGCTGAAAAGTTTAATAATAACCAATAAAGTCCCACTATCCCAGCCTAAAAGTCTCTGCTTTTCAGATTAACTCATAGCTACTCAGGCTCTTTTCCTTCATCCCTTTAACGTTTAACACAAAATATTAAAGCAGAAAACAATGCCCTCGGCTCTTTTTCAAGAAGCACTATGAAGTAAAGTATATCATAATCTGCCTCTTTATCTTTTCTCCAAGGGAAGCTTTGCTCTCCTTCCCTCATAAACCTTCCTGGTAAACTGGTACTGTTGATTATCTCCTGCTCTCCATTGGATTTGCTTTGCCATTTGCTTCCATTTAATTTATATTTTTTTTTTTGCCATGGCCTTTTTGCTCTGAGGTTCAGTCCCCAAACTCCCAACAATCAACAAAACACCAGCAGAGCGCTTTGGTGTTGGACTGGGCACATGGTGAGCAATCTCTGAAGAGAAGTGCTGGAGACCTTCACTCAGCTCCAACCTCCGGACACAGTGTGTGACGGGAGAGCAGGAACTGTATGCGGGGAGAGCTCTGACCCTTGCACAAGCGTGTGCACTCATGTGGTGAACTCCATCCAACAGCGTGGGCTCCTCCAGGTGTTGCTAGCCTCTGCCGGTGTCTGACAGCCCCAGAAGAAACCGGTTCCTGTTTTACACTGGGAAGTCGCAAAGCTGAAAGCAAAGGCAACCAAGGGCAAAGTGAGCATCCAGCCTCCCAAATGACAGCTGGGCTGTGGCACAGCAGCGTGCAGAGCCCAGACCCCCTGTCTCTCAGTCCTCTGCCTAAACCACAGGGCTATTAAGCTAATAGGCATTAGTGTATGATTTTTCCCACAGGAGCATTTATTTCCTTGTGTGGTTAACAGCTCTGTCTTGTATTTCTCGCTGCCATTGCTGTGTTGGCATTCTGTAAACCTCCTTATTTGCTGTTCTTTGCCCTTCTCTCTTGGGTTTCTGTCTGTGCTGGGATTGAGGTAGACTGAGGCTTATTTCATCTTGCCTGCTGTAGTAATGATGTTTGCCATGAGAGAAAGGGTTTGATCAGGAAGAAGGAGGGGACGGATTTAGAAGGAGAAAAGCAGTGAAAGAAACATGAAGGAAAAGCAACTCAGGCAGAGAGAAAAGATTGAAAATGTTGATTTGACATCTGATGCTTCAGAGAAATTCTTCGCCGTGTCTACTAAACAGGAGCCTTTGTGCTCCCTTTCCAGCAGCAGCAGGAGCAGTGCAGCCACGGAGACTTGTGCTGCAGACAGTCAACAGAATCTCTCATCCTCCAAAAAAGCAACTGCTGTCCCTGCTCCGAGGGATAAAATGCCCTACCTTGATTTTGTGGGGTTTGCAAATCCTAGAAAAATGTGTTTGACTCCATTTTACACATCGCTACTTCTCCTTATTCTTTGTGCTTTGCCTTTTTTTATTTCAAGCCAAAAAGTCTCCAAAGCCTTGGCAAAATATCCCTGCTGTTTTATGCTTAGGGAAAGTGAGCACAGGAACAGAAAGTGAATCTTCCCTCTGATGGAGCCGTTTCCCCTTGGGCAACACCAAGTTTGACTCCACAGAGCCATAGCATTGTAGAAAACAGATTTGGAAACAAGTGGAGATGGTCATCCACTGCCACAACCAGCTCTGCCTAAGCACTGCTGACATTCTGCTTTATAAGCACAACAATTAACCCCCTTATGGCTCAGGGTTATTACTTCACAGAGAACAGATCCAAAGCACAGCAAGGGGAAAGGAACTGGTGAGGGAAGCCTCTGGCTAGACAAGGAGCAGAAGTCACAGTTCAAAAGCCAGCTAACTGCCCTGGACATTGCCAAAGGTCAGGGGAATCCCCAACATTGCCTAGAACAAGTGGAGATGTTTTCCTTCCCAAATCAGCAAAGCTTCAAGGATATTTCAGGCCTTAAATCTGCCACTGCACCAGGATGGCATGTTACCTCTGAGGCTGGAACAATCCTGAGTGATGCATTACAGAGGAAGCACACAGCCATATATACGTACTCACTTACATGCCGTGCCATACAGCAGGATGCTTGTGACAGGACACCAGGGCTCCTGAAATTCCCCACTGCAAAATTGATAGCCACTGTAAATGGAGGGGGTTTGGGATTTATGATTCATATATAGATATATAAATGTATTTCTAGATCTCTTTATACATCCTGAGGGTTGCCTTATTTCTGTCTGGGAGCCCCTGGACAAATAGACTTGCTTTTAAGCACATGGGCCACAAGATCCACATAAAAAGCACAGAGCATCCACACAGCAGATCTGCTGTTTAGGAGAAAAGTAACTGTATAGCATGGGTACCTTAAGTCAGAGTACACTGGAATCTAGGAAAAATAAGGGAAATTCTTAAAATCAAGTTGGGCAATGATTTTTGGGTGGATAAAGTAGACATGCCTAGGAAAAAATGTCATGTCCTATTGCCTTCATCTCTATACAACTGTATCTAATTAGGTAGGTAGGTAGATTATATTAGATAAATAGATTTCATAGATAATAAATTGCACAGGAAAATAAATGAAACATATTTAGTAGGCAGATTTTGTATTCGTGTATCAGATGCTTGAAGTTTCTCAAACGCATGAAACACTGTCAATCGTCCCCAGGAGACAGGTCAGTGCCAAAAGCACAAGTGGAATAGCAACCAGCACACCACAAGGCTGTGTCCATACCAGATGCATGTGCCACTGCTACCTCCCAGCAAGACGATGTCAAGATGAAGTGCTGTCCTTCAGAGGCTACACATTCCTTCGGGACTAGGCAGCACTAACGATCAATAGTGTGGCATTTTACATTGCTCCTTTCTGATGCTTCCTACAGAGGTTACACATTTTTTCTTTCTGCCAGTTCTAGCAAACGTGTGTTTGGCACATGTAGTCACTCGAAACGCAGAAAATAGAAATAACCTTCTCTTCCTACAGGGAAGTGATTTAATATTGCCAGATGTGAGCCCAAACTCAGCCCTGCCGTAAAGCCACTTGAATTCCAACACAGCGTGACTGCAGAGAGGTGTTACAGAACAGGGAATTTTCAGTGTGCCCTTAATTAAACCCAGCATGGCGGGATACAGATTTCTGCAGTTTGCATCTGTGTTTTTTTCATATGAAACCCCTGATGCTCACTCTAGGGATACAAGTGCCTGCATAACAGCAAAAACCCAGGGAACGGCTCAAACCACAAGGCAGCACTGCCACCCTGAGCTGTTCCTGCGGATATGCAGACCAGAAAGGCAGAGCAAGAAGTACAGCTGCATAAGGCAACAGGATCTTTGTGTTACCTGGTTTAGGCAGCAGCTCCCATAGCCATGAAGAAAGCTCTCAAACTTCTTGTGTCTTCAGCAAGTTCCTTTCCTCTCTGCATCACCTTTGGGTTACACCACAGAAGCCACAGATGCTGTGGGACCCTGGGAATGACATTGCAGTCCCCAGGTACTTCCAGTAGTGTGGGTGTACTCAATGCTTCCAGCTTCGCTACACACAGTTTTCAGACTCTGTGTCTGCAGACTGGGTTGTTTTGGAAACCTGAGCAGGGATCATGCCCCTCTACATATATCCCACTTGTTCAAAGTCATCCCAACACCACACATCCAGCACCCACATGGCTGATCTTCTGCCCTCTGTGTATGTGTATGGCTGATCACTCATGTGTGGGGACTTACATGACATTTCAGCTCAGTATCAACAATTGTTCGTCTTGTATCAGGTGGCTGAACTGGAGTGTAACCTGGAGTATTAGAAGTCACTTTTCTCTAGTGATACCCACAGGGCTGAAGGGAGAACAGGTCTAAATTGGTTTAGATCTGGATAGACCTGACACGTCTAACTTCTGTTTTGGTCATGTGTCCACAAAGGTAGTATGACTGCTCTCCTGCTCTGTGTGAGTGCATGTACTGAAGAGAGTGCAGAGGTACCATCTGAACATGGGAAACCTCAATCCTCCTTTAGGCTCATGGGAAAACTCAAACCATTTCTGTCCACACATGGTGCAAGTCAGCTCCCCCCACCTAACCCAGCCCACCTTGCTGGTGCTATCTATAACTAAGCTAGCTGGCTCAATTTCTTTTCAGTCAACAGGGACAACTTTGTCTGGTCTACATTAGGTATCTACCACCAGATAAAATGTATTGTAAGCTATAGGTGCTTTTCCTCTCCCCTCCCAGGTTCTGGACTGCTAGCTTAGTTGTAGACATCTTCTATAATAAGTTACCAAAGTGGAATAGATGTATCTCATTCCTAAAATCCAAGTAATATGTCAACCAGACATTGCACCCATATCTGCACCATCTAGATAAAAGCCTGTCAGGTACCAGCTGTAACACCAGTCCATCAGTCCAGATTCCCTGGCTGTTCTGCATAGACAGAAAGTGAAGAGGATATTTGAAAGCCACTGCTGAACCTCCCAATCCTCCTCAAGCTGAGAAATTCTGCCGTTTCAAAAAAAAAAATGCAACATGAAGTGTTTAAGGAAAGAGACTTTGCTTGACACCATGACATAAAGGTCCTTACTCATACCTGGGCATTTGTCTACAAACTGTGTCTGTGTCTCAGCCCTGATTGTTAAGACCTCCTCTCCCCACACAGTGTGCTATTCCTCTTCTGCCAGGGCCACCCTTCATGCATCCTTCCCTGCTGACAACCTGTCTCCTGCAACTTCCCCATGGTTGAGAGGCCATGCTGCTCCTCCCAGGGGACCTGGCCACTTCTCAGGGACTATTTTGCATGCTTCCTCACAGGGCCTGAGCCACTTCAAAGGAAGAAATATGCCCCTGCACAAGCGTGTCAGTAACACACACAGGTTCCCTGAAGGGTGGTTTATGGAGATACCCTATCTGCAATGTCCTGTGCAACACTCAGCACACTGGCTCTTTAACATTAGGCTGAATTCAGGAGCAAAAAGAATTAAATTCTTTATAATGCACAGGTCACTACCATAAATCTGTCCTTTTATAAGTGCCTGATGTGATCAGCTCTTTTGCTGCCTTTCAGCATTGCCATAACCAGTCCTGAGGCTTTCACTCACCATGGGGTATTGCAAATGGACTACTTTGGTCCAGCAGCCCAGGCACTTTTACACCACCGAAATTTGTTTTGTCACAGGGTCCATTAAGGGGACACAGTGCTGTGCTGCAAAGCAACTCTTTTGTACCCCTGCAAAGTCATATAAATCTACCAGTCTCACTGCCAGGAGCAACTGCAAACAGGCTGAGGGACTTCTGCAGGAAGCCAGGGCTATTAAGTGCTACCAACTTGACTTTAAAACACAGGGTGCTGCCAGTTCTTTCAAACTCTGTGCTAATGATTGTAACACATGCTCCTCAGCTCCTTACTTTTCACTGGAAAAGGTGGCCTTATCTTTTATTTTTTGCTCAAAAACCCACCCAGCTGTCGTTATCCTCTGTCCTCCATCTGGTGGCTGGACCATACTCCTGGGTGCAATCCAGCCTCAGACAATAAAACTTTTATCCTCTGAGGAGCAAGTGACACAACTCACTTCCCCATAGTAAGAAAGTAGAAAAGAAATTACAAAGCTGGCAGCTGTAGGGCTTTATTCTAATTAAAGAGCTCTTTTCCCCAGCTGAGATAAGGCCTGTTAGCTTTCCTCCATCCCATCCCACGGACCAGTGACACCTGCAAGACAATTTCCAGCCACAGCATGAGGCTAGACGTGGGGAGTGTGTGTCTTGCTGGGGCTCCACAGCCTCCCTCCCACTCTGATTTTTTTACCCCAAACACAGAGCTGGGCTAAAACACTGCAGAGCCAAGATCTGCATGAGGTATTTCTGCTGAAGGAAGGCAACTGCACCACAGTGGTGGCAGCAGCAGGATCATACCAAAAGCCCCAAATTCTGTAGCAGCAAGTCCTATGCGAGCTGCAAAGGAACTGTTTGCAAGCAAGGACTCACCCCTGTCAAACCCCAGCTCCCAAGCCAGCTGTGACCCTGGCTGTAGCAAGAGGAGAGCAAGATCTGAATGTCATAAGGAAAAATTAAGCCTGAAAGAAACCAGAAGAGGAGGGCGCTGCTTGTTCTCCATGTCTGACAGCTGAAGATGGCCTGCTGCCCTGTAACCTCATATCTGAAGAAGCAAAGTCATACAGTGCTGTCTGTGGTAAGACTGAAAGACATTTTATACCTTCTGCAATGGCATTTACAAGAGAGACGTGTTTCTTCCAGCCTGTCTGGAAAGGAAGATGAACCCCTAGGAGACACACATCAGCCTAGCATGATACTGGGCTTTTTGTGACAGGTTTCCTGCTGAGAAAACATGAGAACAATATTACTTCTGGAGATGAGAAGCATCTCATCCCACAGGAAGCCCCTGGCTACTGCCCAACACCAGCCCGTAGAGAGAGAATAACCATCACCCTCAGCCCACAACAGGCGCCTACAGCAGAAGGTGCCAGCACAGGGAACACTACGTCCATTTTGATGCAAAACCCTTAAATGCACCAGGGAGAGACGCTGCATGCAGCCACTTCCTACACAGGCCTTTTGTGGGGGTGTGTTGCCTTTGAGGGCAGCTGTTGCAAGAGCAAAATGGTTCCTCAGGCTGCTACCTGCCCAGTTGGGCTGAGCCCAGGCATGGGCTGGGCTTCTCCCTTTTTAAATTTTTTACAGGACAGATATAAAATCTTCTGTAACAGAAAACCATATTTTATCCAAACACCTAAAGGAGATCAAAGTGTTAGTAACTCTTGATGGACACAGGATACAGTGTCTGTCAAAACCTGTTCAGGGACTAAATAAATGGGACTTGGGGCGAGCGCCCTATAAACCAGCTTCAACTCCTATGTCCTTGAGAGCTTAGGCCTCCACAACCTCCTGCAATCGCGCAGCAAGTCTGGGGCAGAGCAAAGACCTAAGTCAGCCTTCCTGAAGCCTGCTGCAGCTGAACTTTCTGTCCTGACCCATCTACCCTTTCTTAGAGATGATCTCTAATATTTCAGAGGCATCTGATCCAAATCCTTTTTTTGATGGAAAGGACATCAAATTATACATTAATCTCATTTACTCTGCATTGGCATTGGGTATTTTTGTAGCTGCCAGCTCTCCGTGACACAAGGTATGTTACCAACATTTCTTCTTACAAATGGGACTTTCCAGAAGCATCTTGGCAACTCCAACACCAAAACCCCCATGATTTCAGTAAGATTTAGGCACAGAGGCTTCTTGGGCGTTGTCATTCCCCTCAGGCACTTATCTGAATCTTCCAGCACCTAAACACCTTTGAAAATCCAGGCCAAACGTCATGCTGTAGCCTCCCACTAGGATGTCTGAATCGTTTCATAATCAGCACAAAAAACTAGCAGCCTCTGTGCAATTATCCAGCTGACAGCTGCTTCCACTACAGCAGTGCTAACATTTGTATGAGTGAGTGTCAAAGTGGGACAGCTTTTGTACATCAGCACAAGAATATTTGGCCAGAAGACGACTAAGCAGCCTATTAAAGCTGATAGGTCTAACAACACAGATAACAGAAGATGGTTTCCAAGTACAACACAATGTATTCATTCACCCTTCCCCACCCCCCCATTTTCTTTGCTTTTTTTTTTTTTTTTTTAAATTTTTTTCCACTCAAGCAACTGCCTAGTGACTATCTCACACCTGAAGGCAGGCAAAGCAGAGGTGCTTTAGGACTGCAATTGCTGTGAGACACCCCATGGCTGCCAGCCGCAGTGATGCGCTGCAAAGTCTTGCCCTGGTTATCTGTCTTGCAGAGAAGGGCTGCTGAAAAATCAGTCTCTTTGCTACTGTTGTGCCATTGTGTCCCTTCACCTGTAGCCATGGAGAGCATAATTTTGTTTTCTTCATCTCAAGATCTTTCAAGAAGTGGGATGGTTTAGCACCAGCCCTGACCATAAAACTAACCCCTCAGTTTTAAAAACTAAGCTGAGTCCAGCCTTTCCCCTAACACCAGTAATGGCTTGTTGAAGCATCCATGTCCCTGGTCATACAGACTAAGATGTGAAAACTGCTTGTGTAAAATAAACAGTACTATGCACAGGCCGAGGGAGGGCAGAGGTGGGAATGACTTGTGCTGTATGTGCATAGTGTATTATAAGCATACACACACATATATGGAGGAAGCATTTCAGTTGCTACAGCCTCCATACAGAATGATGCAGCCATGACAGCTAATACCTTAGGAGGTTGTGTCTTCCTCAGGCTACACTCAATCCCTTCCATGGCAGCATCATTTATACACTCACTCATTAATAAAAAAGGGGGTATGGGAAGAACCATTCCTCTCCTTGTGCAAGTGCTTTGATAGGACCTAAATGAGGCCTTGCAGGAGTTAAAAAGCACCAGAACAGTGGAAAGTTCAAGTGGGAATGAAGAAAGGTCATTACAGGTTTAACTGGCTGTGTAAAACCCCCAAAGCTCAGAATTAAAAGCTTCTAAAAAGCCTTGGCTGGACTCACTGAGTCATCAAAATTTAAAGGCAGAATTATTCCAAAGGAGATGTTAATCAGACCTTTAACTCAATGATGGAGAAAGAAGTGGGGCAGGAAAGGATTTTAAAAAGTAAAGAAGAAAAAAAATCCCTTCGAAGCCACTAACAGGCTTGGGCTGGTCAAGCTACTGATAGCAGTACTTCTGAGTGGCTGCAAATCTCATACTTAATCTGCAGTGTGGAGTATGAGGAAAATGCACAACTGGAAATTGCATGGGAAGTTGCTGCAAAAGGCTTGAATGTGCTGGGTCACACACATAGTCCCCTTCTGAGCAGCTCACCTCCCAGTGGGCTTGCAGCCACCATGCCCTGAGGTAGTGGTCCTGTGAAGTCTTTAATCCAGTGACCAAAGGCAGCAGTAGATATTCAAGGCTGGGAAAGTCTGCCTGGGATTCGTGCTTCCTATCCTCTATGCACAGCCATATCCCAGGAGTCACAGTGACCAACAGGACCGGTGCTTGTTGTGACTCAACGTGGGCTTTCATCCGTTTTTCCCTGCCCTTTCATGCTATTTAGCCTAATAAATATAAGGACTATTACATTTCAGGGCTGGGTACATCCTTCCTGAGATTCAAAAACAGGGCTCAGAGAGAAAAAGAGGTACAGACAGCCCCATTTTTGACACCTGAAAAGTCTCCATAGAAAACTGTCTCTTGGGCACCCTGATTCATACTGAAAAGCTCGGGATTTAGTCCTTTCTTTTTCTGGCTATTTTAATATGATCACATCTAATTGAGCAGACAACTGCACTTTCTTTTCCCTCGGGTTTCTTAATGCACACTAAGCCCTACAGGATTCCCTCCTGCTGATGGAGGTGAAAATGGTGCAAGCCTGGGGCTCTTCTCCTGAGGAGTGTTCCTTTTATAAGCCAAACAAAGCTGGTCCGCACTCCTCCAGCTGCATCACCTTATGTCAAAAAATGTTGATTCAACAGAATCATAAAGTTTTGTAGAACTTCACTAAATTTGCTGAGAATATTTGTAGTAAAAATGTTATGGTTTAGTGTTTGGGGCTTGGTAGTGTGGTTTTCACTTCCACAATAGCATCACGCAATTAAAATCAGAAAACAGATGTTTGTAATAAAAGGGAAAAGTTGAAACAGGAAAATAAAGAAAATAGGAGTTCTGTGTTTGGCAGAATGGTATTTCATATCAGCTCATTGAAACTGAATTTTAACTTTTCATCTCAATTTGCTTTTAAGGCAAATTTGGAAGTCTCAGGCTAGCCTACAAGTAGAAAAATCAAGCTTTTCTCTCAACTACAATTCCCATGCATCATCTTCATCATCCAGAATTTATTTAATCAGGACAATAACAGCAGAAGACGACCCTATTTTTGGATTTTGCCCAAACTTCCAGCATTAACAGTCAATTCCTATGGATTGAGAAAGCTGCAATTCCTGCAAAGGGACTTGGAAGATATTCACAGAACTCTAGAGTCTGCTGCTATGGCTTCTTCATATAGTTCAAGTTCTTTGGCTTCCAACTAACCCTGTTGCAGATCCTGTGAAAAGCCCACTTACAAAGAGCTTGAGGATCAGAATGAATCATGATCGAATAAGAGACCACAGGAATGCCACCTGAGGGGAGGAAGCCAACAATATGGTCTAGTTTCGGGCACAGAAGACCTTCCTGGCTGTCTCACACATACATCAGGAACCCATTTGTTTATACATTATTATTATTATTATTTACGATAAATGGAGCATGCTGTAAACCCAAGGCCGGAAGAAGCTGTGCAGCTGGAATAAGATGCTCCTCAGATGGCTGCTCTGGGGAGACTGAAATGTTTTTGCAGAACTAATTGCCTCATAAATTGGTTTTATTCTCCTGGCTGAAGCTAATGTCTTCTTTTAAAGTTAATAAAAAGAGCTCAATTTGCTGATTGTTCTGGACTGGTACTAGCAAAAAGAGCTGTACAGGGACTCTGGAGGGACCCAGACAATTCCTCAAAGCCATTGCAGCTTGGATGCTAAGTGGTGACAAGCAAGGTGTTCCCTGCCTGCTATTTAATCTGCTTTCCAGCGATGCTGTCGTGCTGGGTGCCTTGGGTAGTCCCCATAAATGTCTGAGAGGGAGAGATTATAATTGACAGCCTCCTGTAGCAGACCCCAGGGCTCGGGGATTGTGAGAACAGGGCACAGGTTTATGCCAAAAGAGCACTTATCAGCAGGCATGATACGAGCTACAGTACAAGCTACAGTGTCACAGCAGCGCTCAAAGCCCAGCCTAGCCTCACGCAGCTTGGTGCATGGTATCATGGCCTTCTTGTATCCATCCATTTCATGGGTCAGTGCCATCAGCTAGCTAGCACACCACTTCAGTTAAAAGTGCATCCCTCCGGAGATCAAAGCCTAAACAACTCTGCAAAGGTTTGCCAAATGGGGTCTGTACAGTTACATATAAAACCAGCGCTCATTGACAAAACCCCACATGCAGGCAGGTATTACGGTCTATCCCACCAGCCCTAGATCTTACCCACAGCCAGAGCCGGGAAGCAAGTGGAAGAGCACCAGCATCCACTTTTTTTGCTCTTGGTCAGGTAAGGTATTCCCAGCTGCTGATCCTTACCCTAACATCCAGAGTCAAGTGTGAGCCCCTCACAACACAAACTCCCTGCCAGTCTAGCCAGGAAGAAAAGAAACTCCTTGCCCAACCTGAATGAAACTCCCAGTGAGACTACATAATCCAGATTTAGGTATCTGTGAATCTTCTTTTGACTTATTTTCAGTATGTGTTCTTTTCTGGTGAAAAAACTTGTCTCCATTGGCGG
>VZTL01038883.1:34647-54485 GCA_013400535.1 Scopus umbretta
GGGGGGGGGAAGCACTAAAACCCTCTGTTACGCTGGTGCTCTGAGCAATAGCATGAAATGGTTCAGGGTGGACCCATCTTACGAGGGGACACCAGGTCAATCGCCAGTATTGCCATGGCTTTCACTCTTGCTTTAGACGCAAAGAATTTACCCAAATGCCAGCGTGGATAGTAGGGAATGGTGGTTAACTGCTAAGTTAACCTTATGTTAATCTCAAGTGGTTAAGATAGTACATTAACAGCAGGTCAGATTGGTTCAGCGATGGGACACGAGCTTTCAACAGGCACTTGTGAGACTCCCAGCACTGCAAAGTCTCAGTGCCTTTACCCAGGCATGCCACGCACCAAGTCATTTGTATGACACTAAATTTGCCAGTAGCCTGTTAGCAGAACATCCATGGGGCCACAAAGACTTGGAGGCAAAGGCAAGAGCAGCAAACTCACCAGGTCCTCTTGCTGGAACTGTGGCTTGATGGTCCACACAATCACTGCAGCACCCTTACACCAGCTGCAGCCACCATGCATAGGGGAGCTCTTTGATAACTGGGAAGATGTCAAACCTAACAGCTTTCTACGTAGACACAAATTTCTCTAGAGTTAAGCAGGGACTGACTCCGGGAAGGAAATCTTAGCAGATATACAAGGAGACTGCTTAAAACTTGTGTGCCTCAGCCCCCTGAGCATTAAAAGGATCAAGTCCTCTCCTAGTGCTGAGTACAGTGAATTCAGCTCTGATGGTGCGCTTAATTAAATAGAAATATGAAGTAAGAAAGAAAGGCTAATTAGATAGAAATGCAGAGTTACAGGATGTGAATGCTGATTAACCTAATAATAGACAATAATGCTGTTAAGGGGAATTAAATGGTCTGTTTAATGGATGGAATGATCTATAGTATATAATATATAAAGTACTTAACAGTAAACATTTAATTACCAACTTCAGTTATATTTTTCTTCAGTGTGTGGAGGAAGTGTTTCATAAAAGTTACTGGATGGGAATAATATACATTCCTGCAAAAACATCTGTATCACATGGGAAAGAGCAACAATGTCTGCTTTTGCAGAACAGCAGAAAGCCCAAGCCACAGTGAGCAATGCTAGGAGCTGCCAGACCAGGGAGGAAAACGCAAATTAAAATACCTGTCCACCCAATCTGGTACATCACTACCTCTGTGGGGCAGTACATACACCCTTCCCAGATGTGCCTGCCCATGGGAAATGGGGCTTGAGAGGCAGAAGATGAGCATGAGCTCACAAGACGGCTCCAGGAGCAACTTGCTGAGGATTTAGGAAGGTGGTCGCTTGTCACAGAGGAGCAAAGCCAGCCTCTGGTGTGGGTTATGGGGAAAGCTCTTAGAGGGCTGAAAGTATTTACTGGCAAAAGTGTTCCTTCACGTGAACAGCAAGAGCAAAGACACAGCCCAGCTGCTAAAACACCCTGCCTGCTCCCAGCATGGATGCTCTCAGTGTGATCTTTCCCCAGACTTCCTTAAAGTGCCAGAAATCTCACATACAGAAAGTGTTTATCAGACATTTGGGATGTTTTGTACTGAGGTAAGGCACTCTCAGATTTCAGGAGTGCCTCCATAGGCCGGATCTTGGCATACCTAACCACAGCATTGCCTTCAACAGCAAATATGGCACATTCTGAAAAATCAATAGTCAGGTCTCTCCTGGAAGCCTCTAAGAGAGATGTACCGTGGCAACCCTGGGCGTTAGAGAGGGGAAGTCACTCCAGGAGGCTCTCACAGGTCTCTCAATAGGAGGTGAGAGAAATTAGAGTCTGCAGCACAGGGGTTTCACTTCTGTCATAATAACCAAAGTTATGGCAGTCACAGAAAGTGCCCAAAGGGGGACCATGATCCCCTTTAGGACACAGGACAACAGGCTTGCATTGCTCTTTTTACTGGTGCAGCAGCAGCAGCCCCAGTCCCATCACAGTCATTTCACACCTTGAGCTGTGTCATGCTGACCAAACGATGTGAGTGTGTGCAATTTAATTTTAATACTTTGCACTCCTGCTAGAGCTCTTCTTTCTCCTACCTTATTGCAAAGCAGCTGCGACAGAAGGGATGACCTGCACTCGGTGGAGCTCAGCCCCCTGCCTGGCAGGGTCATCTGCAGAGTGGATCGTTTCATCCTGCTTAGATTTCAGAAAAAAGCCTTGCTTCTATGTCTTTGTTACTGCACAGCTCTGTCAACCCCCCGTGCCTGATGCAGCATAGGTGGTACCTGAATTTCTGTGTATTAATTCATGAGAAAGTGCTGAGACAAGCAGAGCACATGTGAAGAAGTCAGTCAGCCTCAGTAAGAGGGAGCGCTCCCAAATGCAGGCAAGGCATAGGACAACACCACTGCTAGAAAAAGAAAAGCAATATTAGATTGGGTCCTTGCCAGAGAGTACCTGGCTCTGTTAACTAGCAAGTCCCTTTACAGATCTATCTGTAGCGTCTGAAAAAATGATCTCACCAAATACCTACCAGCAGTGCATCAAAACAGCTTGCAAATTCTGCCCATCGCTCCTGGCAGAGGGCTAAGCCTTGCCCAGCGTGAAGTGATGCCTGCTCCGTTACCTGCACTATGGGGCCAAGGAGAGCAGGCTGGCCATTAACTGCCCGTGATGAGCTAATTAATCATGGGCACTTGCTGAATTCCTGTTCCTGCACCATTATTAATGGCTCTGTGGATTGGGCTGTGCGGCAGACAGGCAGCAGAGGCTCCTCCACCTGCTGAAGCAGCAATTCTGCTCTGCAAAGGGCACCGGCTTCACCCAGCCAGCAAACGGACCAAATTGCTGAGAGCTGCCCCAAACTCCCCTCTTCTCATCAGGGTTGCAGAGCGACTCCCAGCTCCACTCTGGGACTCAAACTCCCCAGTACCAACTTCTCCCTTCATGTGAGGAAGCCATGGAGTGACTGACACCAGTCACTGCCAGTCCCCTCCAGCACGTAATGCCCTGGCTTCCACGTTGCCCACTCCCTAGCACCCTGCCCTCACCCGGTGCCACGTGTGCCTCCTCCATCTGTAGAGGCTTCCTTCTCCAGCTGTGGTCCTGGAGCAAAGCCCAACCTTCCCTGCAGCGTGGTCAAGGCTCTGAGGACCCAGGGGCCCGTGAGCCTGATCTTGCTCCAAACAGGCTGCCAGGGCTCACGTGGCCACAGCCTGCACATGCCCAACATGTCAAAGTGCCACTTGTTTGGAGCAAGAAGACATCAGTGGAAATGAATTATGCAGCTGAGCAGAGGCAGTTGACAATGAATTATCCACGCTGCTCCCCTTCAGCCACCTTCTCCCCTCCCCTGTTTTCTTTCTGTTTCTAGGTGATGGGAATGAAACTGCATGAGGAAAGGCAAACAGAAAGCATGCACAGAGTCCCCACACCTGAGGGTTTTGCTCCTGCCCTGCAAGCTCCCAGCCCCAGCAGAGCTGGCCCGGCTCAGCCTGACAGGAGCCATCTTGCCAAGCCAAGGCAGAGCCCCAGTCACCAACTGCAGCAAGTTTTAGGGGTACAGCCTGCCTCTTCCTCTCCCTCCGCTGCAAGACTTGACTCAGTTCCATCCCAGTGCCACGGAGGCGAGAGGCTAACAGGCACTAAAGCCTCCGGGCTGTCTGGCAGTGAAGGAACCATGCAAGCACAGTCCGGCCAGCTCCCTGCGCTGGCTCTGAGGCTTGCACACCCGCATGCTAAAGCCGAGAACTCTGGCAGTCCATTCATCAAAGTGCTAATTGGCACCAATTTGCATCAGATCATATTCCAACCTCTGGTCAGTGCTTTCTATTTACACACCTGTGTCCCGTGTGCAGCTGCAGCGAGCCTGTCAGGAATGAGGCATCTGAGGGAGTAGCCCCAAAAATAGTCAGCTATGAACCATGAATCCCTCTAATCCTGTCCCTCACAGGTCCCAAATCACTCTTGTTGAAGGGCAGAAACAGCCCCCTTTCTACAGGTGAAGAAAACGCCTCATTAAAGAGCAGACCCCAAAAGCCAGCCTGGAAACTACGAGCTCACCTGGGTGTCCCAACAGGCCAAAGGGAGCTGGAAGATGTTTGTCCAGATGGCATAGGGTGCCCATGTGGTGTCATACTCCCATCAAACTTGCCTTAGAGGATAAAGATCACATCACCTTGGGGTTAGTAGCTATTAAAAAGCAAAGGTCTCAAATCCTTCCATACCTTGCGCATTTGTTTGGTGTCAGGTCCTCACAACAGACCGGAACAGAGACAGCTGCTAGAAGTCTATTCTGCTGTTGTACTCATTCAGGGAAGGACCAGCATTGCTCTCTCCATCCCACCTGTTTGTAAGTGTTAATGGTGCCTGGACAAACCAGACCTCTGAAGCTACTCACCTCTTTGAGGAGAAAAGTCCTGAATTGTTTCAGCTTCTTAACGTAAAGGCGGGAAAAAATGAGAGAGAAAAACTGATGCGGGACTTAGGGTGACACAAATTATATTTCTGAACATTGCCAAGAAACAAAATGGGACAAATCCATCTAGTACTTGTCACTGGAACTGGGCGTCACAGCTCTGAATACAATGGGAATTGTTCAGCTTTGTTTAAACAAAACAAAAACTAAAATATTTTTTAAAAAATACTCAAAACCCAAACATTTCTCAGGTCATTGTGGTTAAACTCAGAGACTGAATTAACAGAAGGAAAAGAGATTACCAATACATTGCCAAAATTGTTGCCATTTGTTTCAGTTAAAAAGAAGCAATAAGCCCAGGACTGCATCTGGCAAGTTCCAAGTAGGGACCATCTACATGAAATGCAGACTAGGGACAGGATTAGCAGAATACATGGTAATAGATGAAGGAATTAAGCCATAAGACACATCAAAGTACAAGTTCATACAGACCAGTCTACACAGCTGTAGCTTCTCCATTTAGTTTCATAAACAAAATTTCTGAAATGGTCTTCTAAATATCAGCCCCCATGCATCAGCTGGAGACCCCAAGTTTGCAAGGGCTGGTGGCACAATCCAGCTCTGGGCACCACACAGGACACCATTCCATCAGGAGTCTGCTACTCGGAAATGTCTAAACCAGAGCATGCAAGCAGAGAGGCGTCTGCACCAGTGCCAAGTGTGATGGTACCTGTGTGGCAAGGAACAGCTTCCCTTTGGCAGCCCAGAAACAAAAAGCTGTTGCTTGTTTTCCTGATACCAGCATTATTAAGCTGCACTGCGTAGGATTTGCTGATGTTGTGCATCTTCTAGCTTTGCACTTTAGGCTGGTGGGAAGTGCCCTATGCTATCATCATCCTCAGAGCATGGGAAAGGCTGGGAAGCAGGAGGAGCTGGAGAGTGGAGCCACATGCTGAAACACACAGAGGCTACTGTGTTAGAAGCACACAAGCCTTGTCTGTGGAAGATGGGTAGCTCTTCCTAGAGACACCTCTGCATCCTCCAGCAAAGGACATTCACTATTTTGGGGTATGAACTGCACAGCATCCAAAACATCTACAGTAGTGGCAGAAAGCATTCAATCTGTCTGGCACAGAGCAGGAAAGAAGAAACTGAACTCAGTGTCCTTTGCAGGAGACACACACCTGTTATCCCATTGATCATGCACATCTTGACCACTCACATTTTGTCCTCATCCCTAAATAGAGAGGTTCTGGACCTCCCTGGAACCAAGAAGCGAGGCAGTCAGTGCATCAACCCAAAATGAAAAAGATAATGTATCGTCCCTCCACCCCACCCCAACATCTTCTTAGCCTTGGGCCTTTTCCCTTCAAGAGGCTGTTGCAAAACTTAACTGAGCCAACATCCCAATTCCAGGCCAGAATATGGAGCCCTCGCACCTGCTCCAGGTCATAAGAGAGAGATTTGTGGGTGTTTGCCTTGGCCACGGTCTTTGGATAGTGGGACAGGAAAGGGTTCTGCAACTGTGAACAAAGCTTCAAGGATTGTGGCAAACAGATCACAAAGCAGCACTAGGTCTGAGCAGCTGGAATGAAGCCTGCACAATCCCTTTTACTGCATTCACCTTCACAGCCAAGAAACACAAAGTGGTAAAAGCAGACGGTTGAGGAATGCCTATGGAAAATAGTGCAGAGTATGCAGGAGTCTTGTCTGGAACAATGCATTCATCTTTACCCTGGGACCTTTCCCTAATTCTATCTAATAAAGGCATATTACTGACATTGCTAACACAGAAAAAGGGAGAAAAACAATGCCTTATTTCTTTCTTAGCAGTTGGGCAAGTGATAACTCCCATTGCACAATGGGATTAGGCTCAAACTGGAGTAGCATCATGAATCTATAGTCATAAATCTGTGACCAAACTGAGACCAATAGAGCAAGAATGTGTTTCTAAAGCCAGGCTACAAAACCAGTCAGTGGCACAGGATGAGAGATGTTTTTATTGTTCACCCAGTAAAACAATCAAGTGGAAGATTATTAGATGGGGAAACAGCAGCTTTTCTGGGCCAGATACCAGGTTATCCCTGAAATGTGTCCAGTGTACCTTTCAGTGGAGCATAACTGGGCAACAGGCTTTCTTTGGATTCTCTTCAGTGGATAATGTATTCACCAAAAAATGCAGTTTAGGGTTAACTGAAACCAGTCATCAGGTTAAGAAAAAAAGGCAAAGGCAAAAAAGACTATTAACATTAAAACATTTTCTTTCAGTATTTTCAAAACAGAAGGATTCACATTTTTGCTTCAAAGCAACTTGTTATAGCCCAAGTTATAATGTTTTTAAGTGAAAAAGCAACCCTTAGAAATGAATGCTTCATTTTGGTTTGAAAGAATTTTTTTTAAAAATGTTTTGATTTTTCCCTTTTTCATTCCACTGAGAAAATTTAAAAAAAAAATTGTCTCAGGTCACCCTTACAACTTTTTTCCCCAGATTTTTCAGTTCAGCCCGCAAACTGAAAAACCACTGTGGGCACAGCCTACTTGGGAGTTTACTGTCCCTCTTCCTATTTGAATCAGTCCTAAGCAAAGAAAATGGGAACTTAATTTTACCAGGTAATACCAGCCAGAATCAAGGTATTAAGCAGACGTAAAAATACTGAAAATGGGAGGAGTTGTGGCTGTTTCCCATGGGCTGAACATGACCCAGGAGATAAGGTATCTCCTAACTCCAAAAAACATTGCCATCTACACACTTCCTGCTATGCCATCCTACTCTTACATAAGGCAATTTATAAACTGTGGGTCCAATCCTGCGCTTGACCAAGATGTGCTGAAACCACTTATTTGTGAGCAATGCAAGATCCAGGTAACCCACCCCACCTGCTCTAAGCAAGCGGTTTTGGGGGTCGGGGGAAGCAATGGAGAGGGGAGCAACATCCTCCCCAGTAGCAATCTTTGAGCATCACTCACGTGACCTGAAAAGAGCATCCCTTTTTTGCAGAGTGTTCGCACTTCTGCAGG
Source organism: Scopus umbretta (assembly GCA_013400535.1). NCBI lineage: Eukaryota > Metazoa > Chordata > Aves > Pelecaniformes > Scopidae > Scopus > Scopus umbretta. Next base: position 42,029 of record VZTL01038883.1, read on the forward strand.
GACAATACAGTACTGGATAGTTGCTTTGCAAGCTCAATAAAATGAAAGGCCTTACAAGGATCTTCGCTGGGACAGTCATCTGGTTCAAACACAGCAGAAAACAACAGCAGCAGCAGCAAAAAAACCCACAATAAATTAGGTATCAGCACAGCTTTTAAATGCTCTAGAACAATTATTTGCAAGACAAACAAAATCACAGCTCTGGTACTTAGAATCTTGTCTTTAAAAAAACAAAAACAAAACAATAATCCACAGGCTTTGAATAAAAATAAACATTTTAAGCTGACAGCATTATGTTAATTGGATCAACCTGCTTTTTAATATATATGTCTATGTATATTTAAATGTATATTTTATGAATATTCTTTAAAGGAGTAATGGGAGTCACAAATGCATAAAAATAGGTATTTGGGGGGGGAAGAGTAATAATAAAGACAACCCTGGTGAAAAAAAAAAAAATCAAACATGGCAGTATTCTAAAGAAACTGCTCACTATACTATAACTTGTGGAGTCCAGTCCTTCTGTATTATGAGCAGTTACTCCTAAATACTATTGGATTTTGTAACAGTGATGTACAATATAAATTCCTTCATGATTTAAAAAAAAAAAAACACACACAAAAACAACCACACAACCAAAATACGAGAAGGGATTTGGGTACATAGGACAGATTTTGATGCCTGTTAACATTGCTGTAAATAACTAGCACAGATCATCTCCCAAGCTGAAAGCAGGGAGAACTCCAGCAATTCTTGCATTTATAAGAATATACTTTCTGTCCCTCTGAACTAAATTAAAAAAAAATATATATATATCCACTTTTATCCTACAATGTTTTTTCTGTTATCCTACAAACAATCAAAATGGATTGGGAAAGGTGGGATTTTCAGTAGTGTATGTCAGCATTCCATGCATCTTTGACAAAAGCCAGCTCCTAACAGCTGGGAAGATTATTTCAGAGAGTGATCCTGTCCCTTTACAGCAGGCAGTAACCTCACTGTTAAAAATCCCTTCAAGGCAAAAAGATCATGGGGTGGGGAGGTGGGGGGGGAAAGAGCCATAAAAAAATAATAGCCCAACCTGCTTGCCAGCTGCATCAGTATTCAAGTAAAGTTTAAAGTACCTTTGTGGGACTTGGAGGGTCAGACCGGCTTATTTTAATAAGTGTAATATGCACTTTGAAACAGCCTTGTCATCTGCTTGTTTAAACTAAAAAAAACCTCAAAACCAAACAGGAGCAAAGGAAAGGTATAGGAAAGGTCTCATCATCGGTATTAGACTGAAGAGTGTCATCTTGACACTAACACTTTGATATTCTTGCCTTCCCTTCTAATGCATTAAAATATCATGAAGTCATGCAGCCATTTTAAATGAGTATTTCAAGAGTCCAGTTTTCGTAGAGGTTAACTTGATCACCAGCACAGCACCGGAGAAAGCTGATCTAACAATATTTCACTTACAGAATTCCTCAAAGGAAAACAAGAAATACAATTCCACAAATAACAATGCCAATTAAAAACAGAGAAAGCAAATGATTTTTTCTTCAGTGTTTTTCTTAGACATTCTTTCAGAAAAAAATTTTCTTCCCTTATCTCTTCCTTTAAAAGCAAATTTTCTAACCAGCCAGACTTTAAAGTTACCTTCCATCTACATGAATCTAAGCTTTTTTGAAACTGCCTACACGGTTTTGGGGGCAGAGGATTTCCTCTCCTAAGTTTCAGAGCCATCTAAATGGCATCCGCTTGTTTTGTCTTGTTTCTCCTTTTGCATTTGTTCATTCCCCTTAGTGTTTCACAGGCCAATGCTACTGCAAGAATTTAAGTGTCTGCATTTGAAAGAACTTTGGACTGAGCACAGCTTCACACATTTCATCTTCTCCATGTCCTTTCCATGTAGTTTCTTCTATCTTTACATGTACAAAATCACAGTTTGGGTAACATTGTTTTAAAGGAAGAAAATAAAATACACACACACACACACATTGTATTGGTGAACACTATACACTAATTTTTTTTTTTTCCAACAGCGTAACAGAAAGTTTGGCCTACTGTAGGTTGAACATGTAGGGAAGGCTGAATTTTTATGGTTGCCATGCAAGCCACCTTCAAGACAAAATAGATGAACCCACCCAAGAGCAAACGCAGCTTCTGCTCTCAAGCCATTAGACAAATACTGCCTTTCCAGGGATCAGACTGACATCTCACCAATCCAGTCAATGCAGTAATTAGAGAACCACACTGAGTTGCTTCTGCATCAGTCCTCTGAATCCAAATGCTGTTAAAACCAAAGGGGGAAGAGGGTATTTGACTTGCCTTATTATTATTAATACATATATATTTTAATAACACTTTGAATTTCAATTTACTTCTGAAACCTTGCCCTTTGAGAACACACCCTTTAAGTTGACTTTTTTCCCAGGCTTCTGTTCCTTTAAAATTCTCTCTTCTTTTCATTTTGCTGTTCTTTTTCAATTATCTACCAGAAAACTTGCTTTCTTCCAGCAGAAATGCGGCTGGTGGCCTTGGGCTTTCACTGCACCCGCTCTGTGAAATTCTCAGGGAAAACCCCTCGGCATTGGTCAAGTTCCTTATGCTGGATCCAGTCAGACTCCTTCACACCCATCAGCCATCCTTCATCCTGGAGAAGACAGAGATCAAATGCTGAGGGATAGATGCGAGTGTGGATTTTTCTTACAAAGTGCAGGCCAAGGAAGTGTCAAGGCATTATCAAAGCCATGCTCATATTTGGCTTGGAGACAATCCAGGAAGAGGATGGGGGAAAAGGAAAAAAAATGCTTTTGTTCCCTTTTAAACAGGGAGAAGGCTACATCCCACCAGAGTTAAGTACCAAAACTCCTATCTGACCCAGAGTGCCCAGAGACAGTGAAATTGTAAACATTGAGCAAGCATAATAGAAACATGTCATAATTTGCCCCCACTGAAGCAGGAGAAATTCTGCCAAAGAAAGTCTCTAGAGCTACAGGATGGGAGTCGCCTATCTCACCTTTCACAATCTAAACGTGAGGGGTCTAGCATTCTCCATGGTCATAAGGAGATGGGCACCTCCACAGTGCAATTCGTCCCATTCATCATGTGCACAGGTCTTTGGAAAGGATGAATCATTCCCTGGAGGTGCACATCCCCTGCTCCAGTCAGGGAACCTGGGTGACTAGCATTTTAGAGAGGTGGTACAAGCAAAATGAGTCTTGTTTGCTATGCTGAAATTCTGGTCTATGAGAACTGGGAGCTGAGGACCTCGACCCATCTTCCCAAAACCCAGTAGTCTGTTGGGCTTGATGCAAGGTGAGGTTGGCAAAACTCCCAAACTTGTGCTTGTTTGGGAATAAGACTTAAAGCATCTCAAGTGTCCTCCCTAGCCACCAACCGGGATGAATTTTCACTGAGGCAAATGGAGTCCTGCCTGGTAGAATCTGCTCAAGAGAAGAACCAGACTTCCCACCCTCTGCCTACAGGGTGTATAGCATAAAGATTTCTGCTCCATCTGAAGCACATGACAGAGGCAAGATATACAAGGTGGGAAGGCTGCACTTCTTGCAGCTCAGGTGTGCAACTACCCTATTCTCTGCACGCCTTGGAGCTGCCACCATGGAAGCACCCTTTCAGCATGCAAATATACCCACTCATGCGAGTCATTTGCAGTGGGGCAGCCTACGTGTACAGACTGCAGCATGAGGCAAGAGAGCTGCATGGGGGACTGCTGCCTCCAAACTCGACAGCCTGCTCTGCATCAACTCCTCTGGGCAAAGCAGGCTCATTTAGAGATAAGTTATCACTTTCAACTACATAACTTGCCAGGGCAGAAATGCTTAGGCAACCAGATGCTCTAAGCTGTGGGGAAGTGGGGTATGTGTGCATGTTGTTCACACCATTGTTCTGATGCTTCTGCTTTCCTGGAACTGGCAGGAGTTACCTGGGTATCTACCCAATGCCAAGCAGTGCCTCCCTCAAAACATGTTCTTTAAAAGTGTACCTGCACAGTACAACAGTGATGCAGCCCTTGCCAGGGGTGATCCATGGAGCACGTACTGCTTTCCACTGCCATTTGCAGCTTCCTGCCCTCTTCTGTTTTCTGCATATTTCATGTGGCAGCAGCTCAGACCAACCATTGTATCCAAGTTCCCTGCTTTTTGCAGGCTGTACTGGATGCCTGAGGGCTCAGTTAGCCCTTGCTGCTGCCTTAGATTTGAGCATTCAGGGGATGTCATGGGAACGGCATGAGACTGGAGCCCATCTGCAGCAGCCAGCTGCAGGGGCTGCGGAAGGACTGACATGCCATAAATCAGGAAGACAAATGACTAGGCGGAAGACGCTGGGCCCAAGTGGCTGGAAGGCAGCCTCCAGCTCACAGCACGGCAAGCACAAAAACTCATCCATTTGCACATAGCATCTGTGCCATACAGCATGCATCACTCCGCACTGCATCCTGCTATGAAGGGTCTCCTCGGCTGTAGGGATTAGACACAAGGACCCAGACTGACCCTTGCCAATTTTGAACCACATCACTAGAAGTACGAGCTTAGAAGCATTGCTGCCCTCAACCCTGTCTTCTACCAAGAGATGAATCCAGACCTGGCTGACGTACCCACAAACTGACACCTAAGCTGCAACATAGGGACATGAATCACAGTCTATTATCCTAAGCTTCCTCCACTCACGTGCACAGTTCATGCACATGTTAACAGCCAACATTTGCTGGCTGGGTATGGTCAAGGTTAGGTAAATGAGCTGTAGCACAGGATACACTGTAGGAGGGTTAGAGGGCTTCAGTGCAGCTACAGCATCATGTTAGCAACACTCAGAGCTCACCCTCTGCAGCTTGGAGAGTCTCGAGTTCATGGCTGTTGCACCCACATCCAGCTAGAGTGCAAACATAGGGCATTGAAAAAACTCTGCTCCACAAATGCCACCTCCTACCACAGAAACTAGGGGAGCTGCCACTCATTTCCCATCAAGAAAGCTTCCTGAGAAAGAAATGCTCACAAATGCTGGTGCAGGGCAGTCCCACTCAGTGAAGAGCCTTGTCTCCAGAAGGAATCACTGTCTCTTCCCCATACAACCCTTCCTCCCAGCGCACCTAGCTCTGCAGGAACTGCCAGCACATTATAGTAACTATTTCACAAGCAGCAGCAAGATCTGCCTCCGTAATTCACAAAGCCAAGAGCTGAGCCACAAAATGGATCCACATCATTTGTGGCCAGTGAACTACCTCACCTTCCCTTTACCCCTTGTAGAAACCAGATCTTGTCTGGGCTTGGCCAAACCCAAAGAGCTAATGACTACTAAATCAATTCGGAGAATTCCATTCCTTTTCCAGACAAAAACCTGGAGATGTGAGCATGAATTTTATAAAATCACCACCTCCCTCAGCCAATGTAGTAAAGCTGCTGCAGAATTTATCAGCTGGAAGCCCTCAAACACAGCCAGTGAGGAGGATTTACTCAAGGCTTCTAGAAATAGCTCAGATTAAAGAAAAACATCACCAGTTAAATTCAGGTTGGAGATGGGACAGCAAGACTGTTTTCTGGGGCTGAGCAACCTGCTCCAGCCTTTGGTTCTGCTGCCATCTCCTGACCAAACACTGTCTTCTTGAAATAGCCATTGCTATGCTGAAGTGCAAGACATCATCCATGGCAAGCTGCTTTCTCAGAGCTCCAGCGCTTCTCAAAAGGGGAGAAAACACCATCACAAGCTGTGGGTCACTCCTGACAATGCCACAGGCTGCACTGCAGTGGTCACAGGGAATGTACATCAACTTCAGGAGCAGTGAGGAGGCAACGTATGGGCTCTGTTGGGCCCCCTGATCAAGGAAGCCATTGTATTGGCTCAAATGCCCTGAAAGGGACAGAAAGCCACAGCTATTTCACATGCTTTATACAGGATAATGTCTCCACTTTCCAATCACAAACAGAGTCCTCCACTCTGTTGCAAGAAGCCAACCTCAACCTCAAGGACAACCAGCTCTTTTGCCAGCTCCCAGCCACAAACTGATGGCTCTGTATCCAGCCAGCCAACTGTTAGTGGAGGAAGCAGCAGCTCTGGAAATCCCCTTGGCTTCTCCTGGCCTGGGCTCACACCCTGTCTTCCCCACTCACCTGCTCCTCAGGGTTCTCAAATGGAATCACAAGCACCACATCCCCGGCCTTCAGCTGCAGCTCGTCACTGTCGGTGGCTGTGTAATCATGCATGGCCTGGACCTATGGGGAGAAGAGAGCTTGGGTGAGGCCAGCCTTCTCTCACCCAGCTCTGTAAGGGGTGACAAGGCTTTCCACTTCATTGATTTCACTGGATGGTTCAGGCTGGAAGGCACCTTTGGAGGCCATCTGATCCAACCTGCTGCTTGAGGCACAGCAAGCTTGGTTCACAAATGCCACATCTACAGGAATAACCACTTCCCTTAATCTAATGGTTACACACTTCTACAGCCTGACACACAGCTCACCTTTGCCACAAGGGCATCCTGGTGAGTTTCACGCAACTTGTTATGCGTCAGCACCTCCCTGTCCTTCCTTAGGAGGGTTAAATTCCGATGGTATGGGCTTACAGACCTCACAGGGTAGAAAGCCTGTATTCACTCGAATGGTGCCCTGTATTCTTTTTGCAGCTGGACTGCAAGAGTATTAGAGATTATAGCCTCCCATCTCTGTCACCGCAAGCAGGGAGAGGAAACGTAGGGAAGAGTATTAGTTTGAATCTTCAAGTGATTGCATCCTGCTATGTTTTCTCTTTGGTATTCAGCCTAATTCCTATCAACATCCGTGCTACAGCTCTTCTACTTCAAATCACAGCTCTCCACTTTGAGCACTACAGTCTATAATGCTGCCTGTAACCAGCCTAAATATGATGAACCTCCTATTGTTCTTCAGGATTTTGTCATTCTTCTGCTTTTGGTAGAACTCCCAGGAAAAAAAAAAATTAGGCATGGACATGACTAAAACAGAAGAAAAGTACTCCTATAGCAGGAGACTGTAATTTCTCACTTTCAGGGCATGATGCATCTGTGCTGTCTTGCTACCGTATTCCATTATGCATGTTAAATTTGTGGCTTATCCTCACCCAGAATCAATCCCTTCTCCATACCAAAGATCACTCGCAGCTTGTTTTGAAGGTATATTCAGAATACTCTCACCAGACTTTCCTGTCTAATCCTATCTTTTTCCCTGTTCATCCTGGCGTTCTAGTTTCACCAAACACAAAGTCCTTTGTCCCTGCTGGTGTTTCCAACTATTCTTCATTTGCCACTTGCATCAAAATATAACCTTTCCCGTTTGGAGCACAACTTCTTCTCTACTATCCAGAGCCTGTGACTGACACTACCACACCACCATAGAAATAACTGCAGCAGAGAGAAGGAGGGGTTTTGCTATACAGCACAGCCAGATGCTTAGATACCGATGCTCTTATACAGTCCTTTGAAGCATCTGGAACTGCATGAAGCTGGGCTGCTGGAGAGGAAGGTGCACCTCTCCTTCAACTTCCTTCCTCCCTTTCAATGCAGCACAGCCCATGACCATGCTGAGCAAAAGCAGTTAATTCATTACAGGGAAGGGGGGGTGGGGAGGAAAAATCACCAGGAACCCAGTTTTCTACCAGCATGCACCCACCTTGAACAGAAATCCTGGGGGCATGTCAGCTCTTTCAGATGAAGCGCCTCCTTCCACAGTGCCATTGACAGTAGCAGGGAAAGTTTCCACAACGACAGCAGGCAGAGAGCTCTGGTAGGCAGCAGCAGTCAGGGAAGGAAAAAAAGCCATTGAGAAAAGAGAATCCAAAATTGCAGCTCCAAGACCACCTTTGGAGGATCCACATCCCAACCCTACACATGGCCTCAGTAGATTTTCCCAGCACACCAGTCAGTGACAAAAACACCCCAAAGGACAGCAGAGGCAGCAGTGAGAAGGCAGGAGAGGTGACCGCTGTCTTCCTTTGCTTAAGGCTGCAGAAGGGCAGAAAAGATTTAGAGTTTTTCTGGAACCATAATGTCCAGCATTTCCCATTTGCTGCTGTCACGACATAGTTCTTGTAGAGCCCTTGTGGAAGACAACTCAAATGAAACAGCCTATAGGAACCAAGTGGCCATGAGATGGGACTTACTCCAGTCCCTTAAAATGGTGGCAGCGTCAGAAACAAAAAAAGAGGAATCCTGGATATTCAGGGGACACAGGTAGAGCCCAGAGGACAGGGTAGGTAAAGTAAATAGCGAGCAAGGAGGAATCCAGCAGACAACACAAGCTTAGCACAGTACGGGGTGTGGGCTGGCTTCACAACATGGGTGAAGAGACATTTCTTTTTTGCAGATCTTCCAGCAGAGCTTCTCCCTAAGCATTACACAGATAAAATGCAACAGCTAAGTCTGACCTCTGAATAAGAGCATTGTAACTGCTCGTGTGGCAGGGATGCGATTTTCTAAGCAGCCCAGCCTCCCACATCTACTGTGCGATAAAGGGATGTGATGGAGAAAAGGGACCACTGTCCCTCGAGGTGCTTACTGATCCTGAATCGGCTTCAGTTTTAGATGCTTCAGCTCCAGCTGCTGCTTCTGATCCAGCTGCTTCAGCTCCTGCATGGGCTGCTTCTGCAGGCTGCAATACAAAAGTCATCCGGGTGGAGAGTTATGCTCCTTACAGCTACTTGTCTGTGCAGAAAGTGCAGCGCAGTCTGTCCAAGTGCTCTATGCTGCTGACTGCTGCCATCTGCTGACAAATAGGTGAGAAACCTCAGGGTCTTGCTAGGTTTCTGTCTCCCTCTTTCTCTGCAACCCAGTGAAATCACAGTAAAGACTGCATTCCCTCACTCCAGCCACACAGCAGGCAATATTCCAGAGGAAATCAATGAAACGCCAGAAGCCCTGTGTGTTTGTTACTTTTCACAATATAAATCACAGACCTACTTTACACATGCACAGTATCTATTGTTAGGTATAGATTGCCCACTTGTAAGTGAATACAAGTCTGCTTGCATGCAGAGGGACAAGGATCTCTCAATAGGCTACTCCCAAGGAGCAACAATCAAGGAATACTTAAGCCTTTGCATACTCCCAGAAACAGAAAAGCATGGTAATAACGTGTTCAGATATAGAACTTAGTCTGGACCCAGCACCTACATGACATTAGCACTGAATCAAACTGAACTGAAAACTGTGCTTTCACCCAATGTGATTTCGGATAGGCCCACAGAGTCATGAATTTGGAATCTGTTCTGAATATTCAATTAGTAAGAATTTGCTATGAATATTCCGCATGGTGTGTGCATACATACATTTCTGTTGGTGTAGAGGGGAGTTTCTAATACGCAAAAGCTGCCACCACCAGGGAAAAATATTCAGCATTACCTATAAAACACCGTCTGGTAGAGACTGTTCTAGGAAGCCTGGGGACAGGGGTTTCTGTGCGCAACAGGAGACCAACCAAACACCTCTGATCACGTCCAGCAGTTTAAGTTTTTACTCTCCCTTGCCTGAAGTCAGGCTAGCTCTCTTTTAACACAAAATTAAAAATATTCATTTGCCCCTCCCAGCAACTGCAGCGATAGGGGAAGTAAGTTGGATCTGGGTAGCATCAATGCTGCAGATCAGCCCCTTGGGAAACTGGCCAGGCAGCACCTGAGAAGACTCCTGACAAGAATCTCAGGGGTCTAATTTGCAGCCCAAGTGTCTTCATGGCCAGTATACATCCATTTGTTTTCTATACCAGAAACATGTACACACTCTTCTGCAAAGCAGAATCTAACCAGATACCCACTTTATACTTGCACAATAGAGACTGCGGTACAGAGATTTCCCATTTTTTAATACATGTGAATAAACCAGATTTAGCATGCCTACATGCCTCATACATTTGGTGAACACATATAACCCTGAATACAACCACGCTCAAAACAAGGTATTATCCAGATTTCTTAATGTTGCAATTCTCATAGTCCCAACCCTACAAAAGCCCAGTGTAAAGCAATGACCATGGTAACCCCTTAACTCTACACCCACCTGGCTACTAGCCATGCACTGGCACAATGTTCCAAATAGTCTTCTAGCAACAGCAGCAATAATGAAACAAATCCTTGATTTAACAAAAAGACACTACCTTCAGCTGCTCCAATGGTGCCATTTAATACATGCTTTCCTCTCCTTTCACATCCTTCCTCATGTCTCCCTATCACCATGTCCACAGGCCTATATTGCCAGAGGATATTATAAACAGCACAGCTGTCCCCATCCTGCAGAGGATTCCCACAGCAGCTTTGGTAGTGCTAAGGTAAATGTATGCATATGAAATGCTACAAAGGTGTCTCCTGTTTAATTAGATTCACTCCCAGGTTGCTTTTTATTTGGATTCCGTGAAACTGGAACTGGGACAGATGCCAGCCCAACTCTTATCTGGCCAAGCATGGTCTTTATGTGGACAAGTGAAAAGGAGCTCAACATAAGCTCCTTTTTTAAAAGCAGCTAATTTGCAAAACCAGTATTTAATAACCAGAGAAACTGAATGTAAATTAATCCCCTGGATTTCAACAAAGGGCATTTTCATGTCAGCTACTTATTTTTCTATTTTATGTACCTGTGGGCATCCCAAGGCCTATAAAAGCATTTACAGACATGGAAACATACTATAGGGAGAAGAGTAAGAGTTGCTCACTGCTGTTGCCAGGTTTGAAAGCTTTGCTTATTCCAACAGCAGCATCAGATACACCGCATGCAAGTTTCATAGTCTGTAGAACTAAGCAAGTTCTCCTGCATCCAAATTTCTATGCAGTTGTTTACCTTATGGCATAAGGGACTACGTAACCATGCAACAAGTCTCCTCTCATCAACAGCTAAGAGCAACATTAGAGCAAAAACACTTCAGAAGACTTGAAGAGCAAGAGGAGGATTCCCCAGCTATGCTGAGCTCTGCTCTTTAACCGTGTATGGTATGCCAAGGTGAGAATTGGCATGATGAGAACATCTTGTCTAGCAGCTCTTCCCGGTTGATTAAATTGTCCTTTGGGTGAAATCAGCTTCCAGAATGGGAGAAATGGCCCAAAACACTTTTTAGCCCAGACTGTAAGCACAGCTCAATCAGATACAGTCATACCTCACCCCTGCCCATCCATTTGAAAGGCACAAGCTCTTTCCTTGCAAAAACACAGACTACTTTTCTGTCTTACTAAGACAGACTGACAATACACATATAGGGGAATGACAGATGTTAAACACCGATAGCTGATGAAACACAGAAGGAAAACATCTTTCTCAACATGACCCAAGCTCATGTAAAGGAGAGCACTGGTCACAGTGAGTCCTTGGGCCAGGCTCTCAGCAAGTACTCATCCTCCCAAGTACTGACTCTAGGTGGTGATCGGACCCTTGAGAATGGAAAGGTTGGCAGGACTCATTCCACAGCATAAGCCAAGGACATGTGCTTAGATCTACACCATGGGATACAGCCAGCTCAAGTAGCAGGCTCAAGTACCCAGACCAAGTGTTTTCTGTCTGCACTGCTTGCTGTTTGTCCAGAGGGGCTCAAAATACCTTGTGCTTGAAATATCTCCCAATGGGCTAATCTGCAGCAATCTGAGACTTTCCCAGGCCTAAGATATCTAGAGGGCATAAATGAGGGCCTGGCTTTGATTCAGATGCAGAGCGTGTGTAGGGTCCCCCTTGTCAGCAAGCTCCAAAGCTGACTTTGAGGTAGATGCCAGGTAATCTTGGGCCTGCACTTAACTTTCAGTGTATACACAGGCTGAGCTATTTCACATCCGCCCTTCTGGCGGTGATGGCTGATGAACACCAAACACCACAGGTAATTCCAAATGTGTATACATACCCAAAGGTACAGGCAGTAAGGATGAGGGGCAGCTGAGACATTTAGGCATCACACACAAGACCAACAGGATGTACAGAGTTTAGGAAATACTGGGGAGTGGAGGGTGAGGATGATGCCACAGTGGGATTAAGTTTGAAGACAACATCACAGCATCATGCCAAAGGAAAGATGAGTGAGTTAGCAGGGAAAGGCAATGGGGTTGTGCACTGGTGGAGATGTAAGTTTCAGGGTGCCAGACCTGACTTGCAAACATGGAGCTGCCCCTAGAGTTTCACAGAAGATGCAAAAGTGGGTTCAGCAGCACATGGAGCAACTTTGGTTTGGGGGTGTGGAGAAAGGAAAAGCAGCAAAGGAAAGGAGACAGGTATGCGCACAGAGATGGCACTGGCACATGCACAGTACATGATCAGAGATGAAAGCCATATGAAGTTCTTACCTCCCACAAATCCCAAGGTAAAGACTAAGCATGTCAAAGAGCAACAAAAATAAAACATGTTTATATGTGATTATTTCAGTGAGTACAAACATTACAGATGCTGATCAGACTGAAGCAGACATACACATTCAACAGCACTTACGTTTGCATGTTCTAAAAATATTTTTAGTACCTGAATTTATACACCCCTCCCCACTGCACA
>VZTL01038883.1:54531-65337 GCA_013400535.1 Scopus umbretta
AATTTAAGTACCAAGGCATTTGAGTGTTTTGGGTTTTTTTACCTCTGGTATGAAGGGAGGTAGCCAAGCCACATTCAGTTATCAGTGGCAGACCACATAGGCAGTAAAAAAAAACTTCACGAGTTTGTGGTCCATGAGGGTTAAATATGCTCCTATATATCCACACCCAACAGAGTTAGTATGATTTCAGAACAAGACTTCAACTGGTGTCTTTGGATCAGTAGTGAAATATCTTAACCTCCTTGCCACAGTGCCCAACCTATAGGAAATAAATACGACTGCTTTGAAAACTAGGTGGTTTTCGCTAGGTTTTGTACTGTGGTTACCGTTAGACAGTATTGATTTCAGACTCTTTCTTTTAATGACTTCTAAAGCTAATACATACATTAGAACACATACATACATTAGAAATATATTAGAACACCAAATATGCTATTGCTGAGCAGTTTTGAAAAACCCACTCAGTGTAATATTTGTTGCTTGCTGGAAGGGTAACAAATAATTCCATTTTAAGACAAATTTATACTTGTATCCTATGCCAGTATACCAAATTGTCCAAGTTATAACTGGTGATTCTGAAAGAAAAAATCCCAGTAAATAAATTTAAAAAAAAGAAAAAAAATCTTATCCTGGTATGCAGCCTGTTCTGTCAGGCAAGCAGATACAAAATGCCGATCTGCTCACTTAAAGTTCCAGAAAGTGGTAGATTGCTATACTGGTGCGTATCAAACTACGACAATAACTGGTATTTTGCAGATACAGTATTTTAATTTAGAAAAATCAAATGCCTAATGATTGATCTCTCTAAAAAAGAGGTCCTATCACTACAAAAATCTGTGTCATACAGGCCTACTTGACATGATGATACTGGAGAAATACCATAAACATCCCAGTTATGTTTATTACAAATTTTAATGGCAACCACAGGCAAAAAATAACCATTTCTTACGTATGAAATGGAAAGCCTCAATGAGGACAACAGTCAAATTCAGGGTGCACTTGAAAGCCTCCAGCCATTCAGACATAAAATGAGGCACAGTCCACCTGCCTCTGACAGTGGACAGGACCAGGTACAGGCCAGACCAGAATTAGGTATCTTCCTTTTTGATACTACTCTGTGCAGCACTACGCTCAGAGAGGAAGCTACTTCTTAACTATGAATAGAGGCTATTTTATACCCAGAAAAAGAAGGGCTTTCATCACTTGAATACCCATCTACAGCTTTATTCACCTTAAGTAACTGCAGATTATCAGAGTTTTTATTAAAAATCCCTTTGAGATCAATTTATAGCAGGAGCATAGAACTGAGGCTGAATTCCCACCGACAGAGTAACAGTTTAAATCCATACAGTGTACAGAGGATGCTAATCTAGGGAGGGACATACGTTAGGTTGAATGAGTTGTCAATCAGTAGATCATAAGATGCACAAGCATCCCACAAACACCTAGTGCCAGACTGTGGCCAGTCTAATAGCAACCCTATTCTCACTGGACTTACGCATCCAGCAGAGAAGACCAAGGTGCCCATCTACAAGGCACAGGTCTGGGCACTCAGCCCAGCCACCCACAGCTCAGGTCCACATTATCATTCACGTGGGTGCAGGTCATGCCACTTGGCAACAAGTCAGTTATGAAGGGAGAAGGAATGGTGTTATGAACCAACCTGGGAGGCAGGTGTGGGGGTCTTCCCCACAGTGGCATCTGGTTTAATGGGATCAAAATCCAGATCCAACAGGCTGGCTCCCTCCTGGAAAGGCCCAGGGGCATCAAACTTGGCAGCAGTGAGAAAGAAAAGCAGTATGAGCATTAAGACACATACACACATGCACAGTAGAGGAAGGGTATGTGATATCCAGGAGCTAAGGCTGTAAGCACAGACGACATGGTGGCAACGCAAACACCTGATGTGACTGCTGACTGCTTGGTGCCTATAATGACAGGCAGTTTGCATGGGTGCTACTGTAAACCAAACATGAGCCTTTTCCACAGGACTCATTCATCTTCCGACCTAGCCAAATAAGCTGACATGGTGTAAGTACCTGACCTGCTGCGGTCAAAGGGATCACTGCCCCTGACAACTCAGAAGAGCTTCTCTTCTATTTATATCTACTCCCCACAGCTCATGCAGCTGCTGCCTTTGTACTGAAGGTGCAGGACAGACTCCCTCAGCCACATACAACTTATATCAGGAACATGGACCCAGGCAGAAAATCATTCAAACTATTGGAAGACAAGTCCAAGAGACCTCAGAGATGACGCCCAAAGCCCCCAGTTCCCTCCTGCCTTCTGAGACAGAAACAGAGAATATGGCAGGTCACCCTAGCTAAGGTATTTGAATCACTTCCCAGTCCAAAAATGCTGTTTTCAATGGTTTCCATTTCGAGACATCCCAGAAACATGCACACACAAGTCTTCTAACTAAGCATAAATTTGAGAGGCTTTGCTACTCTTTCCAAAGTCAGCAGGGTAACTCCCTTTGACTGATTAACGCTCTAAAGACAACAATGGCACATTTGCTGATTACCATTAATAAAACAGTCACTACAAAGGACATGAGTCATTAGTATTCGAAACTGAACTGTCACTTTTGGGTTTGAGATTTAACAACAACAAGATACTCCTTTCTACTCAGCTTCAGAGGAAGCTGCTCTCTCCAGGGAGTCCAGGAAGATTTGCCCCCATTTCCACAGTCCTCCCAGCTCACTGGCCCCACTGCTTCAGCTACCTTTCCAGCAACACACAAAGTGTGGCAGGTTGGTCTCCACAGTTATCTCATAGCCCCACAATGGAAAAACTCCTGGAAAGTAGCAAGAGACACCATTTAAGAGAAAGTCCTCCATATACAACCCCCACCATCATAATTTTTACCTCCTCTAGTTTCCTCTTACTCCAATTCTCTTACAGATTTTTGTCTCCCTTATGAACACCTCTTTTTGAGATCCACAGGGGTGAGGAAAAGGAACCATGCTCTCCTATCTCACAGTAATAAACCCTGACCAGTATGCAAAAACCAACTGACATTCTAGTATGCTCCTCCAGCATATCCAGGCCACCCATCCGAGAGGCTCCAACCCCAATCTTTAGTTTTCTTTAGTAGTGAGACATCAAAGGCTCCAGGCATGGAATAATCTTACCTGTCATTGAAGACTTAGATGCAAGGGCTAGCACCCCTTGCCTTTACCCAGATTCCCCACAAGATAGCTCATTAGAGCCAAAACATCTGAAAGGAATGACCCTGGGCAACACACTGAATGCTAGCGGCTGTTGGGTGCTTCAGTGAAGATTGTTCTAGCAACAAGAGTCCTCCCTCAGAACTCCCATCTGATTGCAAGTCAGATCCCATCCTGGGTCAGAGCACTGATCAGGTGCATACGTCTGACTAAGGGCTGGCGTTCACATGGAAATATATGATACAAATCATGGGGCAGATAGAGCTGTCCATTATGATACAGGAGAAGGAAGAACAGAAAATTATAAAGAGTTGCTCGGCTGCCTGCAGTCCCCACCTTCCAACGCTGCTGTCAGATCATCTTTCTGCTCTGCAAGCTTTATGTATTGCAATGCAAAAACTGACATGTACTTCCTTCCCTCCCCACTCCGCCTCTGCTTCTCAGCAGCTGGGTGGAAGGTGGCAAACTAGAGGCAACGGAGCAGCATGATGCAAGGAAAAGTTAGGTAATGAGTCATAGATGAGCACTGATGGAGACGTTACTTGTACTTTAACAAGCATTTAGGAAAAAAATTACAAAAAAATATATGTGTGTATATATATATAAAAAAATGTATAAAAATGTAGATACAGGTATCTCATGATACAGCCAGAAATCTGGTCAGGTTCCTATATACATAAGGATTGCTATTCTCCTAGATCCAACACAGAATTCCTCACCTGGGCATCCTCTCTTGCAGTGATGTAAATCAAAAGGAAAGTGAATATGAAAATACATAGTTTGAAAAAGTTTTTCCTTTTTCAGAGCTTCAAAACGTGCCACATGACAAGAAAGGAACATTCTGATGGGAATCACTGGCTGGTGAAGAGTGACAGACTGTGTCAGCAGTCCTGAATTCACAGCAGGCACAGTCCTGTCCATCTAACCTGGAGGCACCTATTCTCTGCAGAGAACTTCATGCAATTCCTGTTGGTCTTTCCTGTGCAGGTGAGGGCTTTAAAACACAAAGACCAGGTGTGAAGGCACAGAGAGCACAAAACTGCCTTCTCCCAGCATCGTCACAGATGCCAGGGTCAGCATCTGGGGATGTACAAGAGAAGAAAACACATGCTTCATCCACACTCAGGATCAGTGGGTCTGGAGAGAGCATATCATAGGATATGAGGGAAGCCATAATCCATGTGCATTGCTGATGAACAAATGCAGTGATTACTTTCTAGCATCTTCACCAGCTGCATTTCTCCTGTTTCTTCCAGTGAATGAAAACTGTCAAAGGGCAACGTGTTAGTCAAAGCTGCCTCCTAGGCAATTCCCCTCTAAGTTAGCCTCCTATCTAACCCTTTGCCTTCTGAGATCCAATGCTGAGCTTGCCTTCCTTCTTCACCTGACCAGGTTTCGTGGCTTGACACCCCCGAAGAGAAGAAAGGTCAAAAGGAAAAGTTCAGAGGCAGACAAATATAAGGCAGGGCATAGCAGCTAACCTGCGAAGGGGTTGTCACACTTATCTCAGGGACAAAATTGTCATCAAACAGACTGATGATGTTCTCCTGCTTGATCTCCTTGGAGGGGGTGACTTTTGGAGGCGGAGGCACCGGAGGCCCTTTCCTCAACTGCATGCAAGTGAGCACACGGCCACAGCACAGACGGCGACACCCAAAAAAACCAGAGACAGGAACCAGGTTAGCCACAAAAACTGAAGTTGGGGGAAATCACAACCACAGGCACAGAGCAGGGTCCAATCAACTCCATCTGAAGAAATAGGTAGGGAGGGTGAAGGGCTGAATTGAAACAAAATAAAAAAAAAAAAAAACAACATGCCTCCAGAGAAGGTTTGGCATCATTAGTTACACTTCAGCCATGGGCAAGTTTCCTTCTGCAGAGGAGAAGCGTAACACAATTAATATGCATTGACGGGACATGCATACATAATTAAAGCATGTGCAACCTTCCAAAGAACCACTGGGAAAGGAGCAGATCAATTACTGAGAACACAATTCAATAGACCAGGCCAGCACTGCCTTCCCTTCACTGTACTTACCATACCTGTGAATGAGAATGGGAATGAGAGATCAGACTCAATTTGTCCTATTATGGGTGGGTGACCACGAGGACAGACTCTGATATGCCCAGTACTAGTTCCCTAGTGCGCTGGTAATTACTGTACCGTAAGAAAGATCTGAAGGAGCTCTTGATGGCATCTTACCATTTCTCAGCTTTAGGCAATAACAAATCAAACTCTTGGGATGCCACGACTGTTGTGGGCCCAACTTCGCTCTCAGTTTCACCAGTGAGCATTGACACTAATGAAGTCGTGTTTCCCAAATGGAGACCCCAGAGAACGCATAACAAAGTTGGACCCTGTAACTCTAACCCATCATCATGCTAAAAGACTCAGCCTGACACTGCATCCACAATCCCATGGTAAGCTGTGGTAGACCCTCCCTAGATCAACTCATCCACATCCTTTTCACATTTTCCCGTGCCCAAGGTTCAATGATCATTTCTAGATCAAATCAAACTTCAAGCAGCTGCTGCTGTGTTGGAACAAAGCAGCCGTACAAGTTCCCAGCACCACAGCAATGCTCAGCAACAACAATGCTTTCCATTTACAGTGATGTTTTACAGTTACTTGATCTTCTCATTGGACCTAGAATCCCAAGGCAGCAAGACTTGGAGACCTGACAAGGAGCACCCAGAATATCAGTGTCAGGCCCAGATCTGAAACACAGCAATCCTCAACTCCTAGTCCTGTGTTCACACTCCTCCAGCATATAACTGAGCATTTATTCAGACTGCTAAGGATATGCCCAGTTTTCTACTGAGCCTACTTTAGAGAGTGTGAGTGAGTACGCAAACACATATTTTCCACTGAATAGCTGGCTAGGGGAAATAATGAAAGTAGTGTTTTCATTTCCAACTTTTCACTGTTTGCAGAAGGTTGTGTGTCCATATTCCCTGAGAACAATCCCTTCATGGAAATCCCCTGCTTGCCAGTTGCAAGAATGGACCAGAAATTTCAGGGAGAAGCTGTTCTCAGAACAGAACCACCATATGCAGAAATGGGAGGCTCCAATTACAAACTCTGAAGTCAAAAAGACCCCAACTCCTCTGCTATTTTTTTTCTCTAAAATAGTCTCCTTCCTTTCAATACATTAGTGTCTTGGAGACCACCACTTCCACAGTGACCAGCATTATCTTCAACAGCAGTCTGGAACATTTCAAAGACAAGAGGATTGCACGTTGATATTGGATTGCAGATTGATGTTGGATTATACCTGGAAATTCATCAAGTATGAACAACTCTGCTGCCTAGAATAAAACAAATCCTCTAAAGTTCTTCTGCTGACTTGGATCCCACAGAGCTTTACCTGTCTAAATTCAACACAGTCACACTGATTTCAAAAGTGTCATTACAGCGTTTCAGTGGTGTAACTGAGAGCAAAAGTCTGACCTTTGAAATTTCACAGACTCCTGAAGTCCTGTATCATCATCAAATTACTCAGTGCAGAGAGCTGATGGCAGTTGCCTCTTCCAAAAGACAGAGATAAGCTGTTTTCGAGAATAAAGGACAGTACAAGAGCTTTTTTTTGGCATAGGGAACAGTTCAAAATTTAGTATTTATTTGGTCTCTCCTGTTTTGTTGTCGTTCTCCCCACAGCCTTTGCTTATGGTTTGCATCAGTATTTCAGACAGGAAGAGGCCAGAGAATTGTACTTGTTGCTTTTTGCTCCATCCTCCCCCAGAGGATGAAGCCCCCAGCTTCCCTATGAGGACCCTAAAACAAATTACTTACCCATAGGTCAAAAGTAATGACACCTGTGAAGATTTCATCTTCACAGCTTAAAGTCAAGCACTGTTTAGAGAGTAGACACTAGTGTTTTCCAGCTGGCTGACAAGCTGACACACAGTTCCTTGATTATCCATACATACACCAGGCTTGGCTTTAAGTATGAAACCCCTGTTCTTGTCTTCCCTTCCTCTGGAGCCAGCTCCATCTTTTAGCACCTAGTACAAATATGGAGCGGAGCTCTTGTTCTTCACTGTAGTGAAGCCTGGGAGAATGAATTAAACACAGATTGGGAGAGAGCTGCCAGGCGGTGGCAGCATTAGCTGCAAATACCATTTCAGTCTTGTCTGCGGCCCATCTGAGGTTCCAGCCACAGCTGCACTGGAATATTCTGCTTGCTCAACAAGGGGTGCCTCCATCCCCATTCCTGTGGGCAGGAAGGCAGCAAGTGAATGCTAAAGCACTTGCAGGCTGGCAGAAACAAGGTTTATGTGTGCTATTTAAAGGAAAGGGAAGAAGCTAAACTCAGCAAGACAAGTCCACAGGCAGAGCAAATAGTCTGCAGTGAACAGCTCAATAAACCTGTACAATTTCTTGTTGCAAATTTGCAACAAAGTTGTGACAGTCTCCAAAAAAAACCAACAGTAAGGCAATTCTGGATGCACTATCCTCTCTCTACCATACACATACCCTACTCCAAGGTTCTAGCCAGGGTGGTGGCAAAGCCACTCCACGCTGTGCAAAGCTAAGCGGTGCAGAGACCCTGGAGAAGTCCTGAAAGGACACTGCCAAGTATCCACACATCTCACAAGACTGGAAAAGACCCTTTTGCCAATGCAAACACATCCCTTTTTTGTCCCTAGATAATCCTGAAAATCAAAAATGCAGTGGAGGGAAAAATATTGTGAGAGGCTATCTAGAAACAGGAGACAGCCTACACCACAGGCCTGGATTTGGAATCCCACTGCTATGTATGACAACAGCAAGAAAGTTCTGGGTAGCACCCGTCTCTTTTCAGACACAGTAGGTTTTCTCTTGACAATCTGGCCAGAACACCCTTCAGCTTTAATTCTTCCTGGAAGACTCCTCCCTGGCATCCTACTAACTGAAATGCAAGAATTGGCACCAAACGTAAATTTGGCCTAGTTATGACTTTTCCCTACTAAGCTTTTCCTCCACTCAGCAATAGAGGGGTGGGAAGAGGAAGTAAATATTTTATTTTCCTTAAATCCTAAAGTAAAACATATCACATGACATGCTGAGTAGCAGGAGCTACAGCTGGTATTTTAAACATGCCGCTGGGCATCTCCTGTGTAAGGAAAGGACTAACAAAGGCCATATGGAAGGTATCAGATTCCATATAATGGACAGTCATCTTTCTGGTACCCACTTAATTTCTTCATAGCATAAGAATATAATGCATTTATCTTCAGCATAATATTTTATCTTGGGATTAAAGTAAAACATTATGCAAAGTACAGGTGTTCTTATTCTTATCGGTATTCAACTTTTTTCTTTGAACCTTCCTCAGTTACAGAAGTTCTTGAGAAGAAACTGAACTATTGAATTTCACAGGTTAATTCAAATGTAAAGAACAAGCTTCCTCGCCTAACTACAACTCCATCCTCCCCGGATCTTCTTGGCCATCCTACAGTACAGCAAAATGTATTACTGGCCTTTGGCCTGTAGAGTCGTTCAGAGATAGCTTAGTTCTTCCCTATGTGATATATACATGACCAATGAGCAACCTGCATTCCCAGGAACCTCTCAGGAACCTGCAAAGGAAAATAACTGTCACGTCATATTCTCTGTGCACAGTAGCAGGAAGAGGTCCAAAAAAGCAACTGATGGATTTCTTTGACTCACAGAGCTTGTGCCGTCAGCAGTCACAGTGCAGACATGGTCAATGTCATGGGGACACTACCTGAGATGGTGACTTTGGGATGCTTGCCCCAGGTGCTTCCAAAGTGGACGATTCCAGCTCATGGTTGACAGTCTTCATCTCAGGGCTGGTGATGGGAGATCCATCTGGTGGAGGCGAGGGGCTTTTATTTGCTTTCGCTGGGGTGCTGTCACTGAAGGAAGCAGAGAGAAAGGGGCGGGGGAGAGAGAGAGAGGTCTGAGCCATACCTAGGGGAAGTTGTGCTAACCAGCACAGATCAGTGGCCTCCATTATCTCTTTGCTTTGCTGCCCAGATATATGATGAAGACATTTGAAGCCTCTGCAAGCTTCTGAGAAGCATTTTTGCTGAGTCACTTGCAGTCCAACACACTGCAGCAGCATTACTGTGTTACTCACTAAATTCCTACTGCATGGATATACTTTGCCTCAGAGAAAAACAAAACCAAAAAAACAAGGCATCCTTAATTCTGCTAGATTCTAACATAAGTGCCTGACATTAAGTCATAGTCTTTTAATACTGGGGAAGCAGATGGAGGAAGGAGTTCTGTGCAGCTCATTTAGTTCTAAATTCTACAAGTAAGAATTCTTCTGCATGGTAGTGTACTGACACCTGCATGGGTTATAATTAATAGATTCGCAACACCTGTAATTGTAGAATACCATACTCCTCTAAGTGGTACAAGCTGGTTAAGCTGGAAGAGGGGCAAAGTAGCCAGAGACAGCAAAGAAACAGTGAGACTCTGGCTACTAACAAAAGATTTCTCTATTATGGAAAGTCTCCCCAGCCTTGTTTTCAATGATGAATGCCTTCTGCCCTTGCCTTTCTAGTCGGTCCTCATTCCAGGACTGTTTCTGACACACAGTCAAGAGGGATTCTTCAGGGAATTAAGATGCAAGGAGCATATGACAATGGCATTTGTTGGTTCACAACTCATCCAGATTTGGACAGATTTTTCAAAGGAATGGCAAGAGACACATGCCCTTCCCTAAGGGCATGCCCTGCCCAAGTGTCAGATCTGTGCTTCAAAGTGCAGAATCATGAGAGATTTAGTAAAAAGTTGGTTACCAGAGGATTTCAACAGGGATAAAAGTAAAACCATTTTCCCAGCCTAATTCTCAGGAACAGCTGAATCATCTTAGCTGAAACTCAGCTCCCCAAAAAACAACTAATCAATTTATCTCAAGTCATGTAGAAGTACAGACCCTGGTAGGGGATATGTTAGCAGAAGTGGTTACAGTTTGGCAAAACTATACATAGCTGAAAACAGAGTATTACAGAATATTACAAAAGGGCTGCGCAACCTCATCTGCAGGGAGTGGCATTTGCTTCCACTTATAAAGTTGCAGTTCTTGCGAAGTTAAAGGCCTTCGGAGAAGGCTGAAAGGAATAGATCCTTTCCTACAACTTGAGACAATAAATCCTGGTATAGAGCCAGGTCTAGAGCAACGCAGACCTGATTCTGCAGGGATATCAAGTCAATAATTTCTTTGCTCTGTCCCAAGAGAGCCCAGAGCTCCAGACATGTACATCCACTCATACTTGGATGCCCAAGGTGTGGTGGTCATTGGCTAACATGCACGATGGCCTCATTCCTAAACACTCAGGAAGAGCGAGAGACAGCAAGAGAAGGAAGGGACACAGCAAGGCATTTCAACAAACCTCCCCTTCCAAGCAAGCATCTCCCCCTGCTCAGCATTCCAGCTTTCAAGCTCCCCATCCCATTCCCTCTTCATTCACTTTGCCCTCACCCATTCCTCCCACCTTCTCCCCATATCCATAACACACACGCATATTTCCCCACAAAGCGCTTGTTCTCAGGTCTGCATGCAGGTCAGATGTTTCTGATGACACTGATGCCAGCAGCGCACCAACATGATGCAACAAACCCAATGACGTTCTCTGCCAGCAGCTCTCAACCAGGGGCACACACGCCAAGGGAAAAAGA